>CM060255.1:34514729-34764792 GCA_030684275.1 Acipenser oxyrinchus oxyrinchus
AGCAGAGACCGCAAAAAAAGGTGCAGGGTCTACTACGAAAATGAAAACAAAAGAAAGGACACAAGAAAAATGTGCAGCGGTTGTGAAGGCAACCCCGGGTTCTGTTGTATTGAACATTTCAATAAATGGCACAGAGCAAGTTGATAATGGCACACATTTTGATGTTTGATTTTTATTTGATAATTACTGTTTACTGATTTTTATTGTTATTAGCGTTATTAGCAGCGTTTTTGTTTTCATTGTTCAAATAAAAAATAAAACTAAAAAAAAGTGTTTTTATTTCTATATTGAATATGGGTATGTAGTACACATCAGCATAAAGGGTTAATGAAAAACACTGTTTAGGTAATTTATTTGTGTTTTATTCATCATATGTTAACATTTTACAGCAATTACAGGTTTGAAAACATTATTATTATTTCCAAAATCTGGGAAGGGGTTTCATTTTTACATCTGGAGTTGAAGTCGAAAATCAGAAGCCCTAATTATGATATACAGGAAGAGTCTCCGTTTCACACATTGGGTGACAGAACCAGTCAGCTTTGCAGTCCTCTTGCCCATCCAAAGTGCTAGCGAGAAGACACTATAAGACTGTACATAATCACTTTTACAAATGTGCCACACACTTTAGTACACAAACGTGTATGTTTTGTAAGAGAAAATGTGTCCCATGGTATGCGTTTTCAGCCCCTGTGCTTATTTTGTTTTGTATTGCCACTGTATTATTATTATTATTATTATTATTATTATTTAAATGTAAGTATTTTGCACTGTTTTAGGTCGGCAGGGAAGGGTTAATTGCCTTCCCCGCTAAATCACTTCAATGCAGAATGTGCCTGAGCCCGATTTTAAATGATTAACAAGTAATTGAGCTCAGGCACAGCTGTATAAGAGGCAGGAAACTCTGTCTTGGTTAGGTTGTTCAGACGAGGAACGCAAGTAAAAAGATCTAAGAAACCTAAAAGAAATATAAACAATTGCTACTCGGCTGGATTTGGACCAGCATGATACTTGTTTGTTAACAGTGTTTGTTTGTGTCTTTTATTGTCTGTTCTGTTTTGGCCAATGTGCTGTTTGTTTTTGGTATCAGTGTTTTATTGTTTAAACTTTTGATTATTTATTAATGGTCATCAGCGCTTCATACCCGTAGTACTGAATCTGTCTCTTCCTGATATGGTGTGGTGAATCTATGAAAAGACCTAGGAGTTTATGTTGACTCAGAAATGTCTTCATCTAGACAATGTGGGGAAGCTATAAAAAAGGCCAGCAAGATGCTCAGATATATTGTGAGAAGTGTTGAATTTAAATCAAGGGAAGTAATGTTAAAACTTTACAATGCATTAGTAAGACCTCATCTAAAATATTGTGTTTAGTTCTGGTCACCTCATTACAAAAAGGATATTGCTGCTCTAGAAAGTGTGCAAAGAAGAGCGACCAGAATTGTCCCGGGTTTAAATGGCAAGTCATATGCCAGACAGGCTGAAATAATTGAGTCTATTCAGTCTTGAACAAAGAAGACTACACGGTGATCTGATTCAAGCATTCAGAATTCTAAAAGGTATTGACAATGTCGACCCAGGGGTCTTTTTGACCTGAAAAGAAACAAGGACCAGGGGTCACAAATGGAGATTAGATAAAGGGGCATTCTGAACAGAAAATAGGAGGCACTTTTTTACACAGAGAATTGTGAGGGTCTGGAACCAACTCCCCAGTAATGTTGTTGAAGCTGACACCCTGGGATCCTTCAAGAAGCTGCTTGATGAGATTCTGGGATCAATAAGCTACTAACAACCAAGCGAGCAAGATGGGCTGAATGGCCTCATCTCGTTTATAAACTTTCTTATGTTCTTATGTGTGTGACGTCACCACCAAGCTATCCTTGCAACAGGATGTTAACAATGAAAAGAAAATTTACAAGTACGTTATTTAAACAGTTATAGTAACACGTGGGGACTTGTAACACTATTTTTCGGAACCCCGCTACTTTCTCTAAGTTTAGTGGCCTTGGTCCCCTCTGCAAATGTATTGCACTGAAGGCCATTTTGTCTTTGCCCTTTTTGTTGCCAATTTAGACCCCTGATACCTGTTATCTTTCTTACTGGTTAGTAATTTTACCAATTTTAATTTCTATTTCAGTGAAGCTGGAAAGTCATTTGTCTTTGATTGCAGCACTGCTTCAAAGAAGTCTCAGGAGAATGACAATAAAGGGTAATGGTCTACTGTTTCTTTTTTTTGAACGATTATGAATAATGACTATCAATATGAATTGCTGTTTCTGTGTAGTTGGTGGGTTGATCAAGTGTTGCATGGAGCACAACCTCAAAGTCTGGCTTGCAGAAATGTCATAAACCTAATGAAGTAACAGATGTTTTAAAATGAAAATGTTTTCTGCAGCATCAATTGAACTTTTCCCCAGCTATTTTACTAGGGTAAACTTGTAATAATGAGAATTGAGCATAATAGATTAATTAGAGGTTATCAAAGAAGCTGGAGACCGTCCATGTTAATCACTGCATGTATATGGCATATACACTTCCTACTACCTAAAAATGCAATACCCCTAAAACCCCATTCATTTAAATAGGGAACGCAACTATAACATTTGTCTTGTGAATTCTGAATCAAACCTTATACAATCAAACATTTTAGCACAGTAACAATAGGTACAGTATTTTGTTAGATTTTGTAGTGTATTGTGGCTGGATACACTATTCTGTTTGCCTATTGTAATTAGTGAATTACACTAATAACTGAATTACAGATTTTTTATTATTTACAAGTTGGCTTAAATATGAAGAGTAAAAATAAATGCTATACATAGTTGTATGCTGAGTATATTGAATATTTATTTTGGACCATGGATAATAGGATGTTGGATTAGCTTTGTGTAGGTTTAGGGTCCTGTTTTGTTTGTGTTGTCAACAGTCAACTGGCAACATGTTGTGTTTTGTAACTTTATTTTTTTATATATATATATAACAGAGATGACGGAAGCTCAGAAGAAAAAGGAAGTGACAAGATTTTAGCTTTCACCTTCTCATCTTCAGGGCAATATTTTTCTCTCACAGATGACAACAAGCGTCTTATTTTATTCTGCACCAAGCCTATTTGGGAATGTCTTAGCATCAGGTAATTAACCCCTCTGAGGCACCAATATGTATATATGGGCTTGATTGTAAGAACCAGCTGAACCCCAAGATTCTGACAGAGGGCCCTCCACAAAATTAGGGGGCCCGGTTTTCTTTGTTAACTTAAATATTGTGTATTGTTACCAACAGTTTTAAAAGTATAGCAACCCAAATAATTCTAAATACAAGTTTTAAAATAAATAAATTTCGACCTTTAACACAAATATGCATCAATTTAAAATGTACTGAGAATTAAGTTTGACCCCAAAAAAACATTTAATGTACCTGGAACAGGTTTTCAATTTTGTGTTAAGTGGAAACACTCATTTCTTTAATTTTCTAAAATTAATAAACTATTATTGTTGTATGTTCAACACTTATCTTAACCTTCACAAATTGTGACTGCACTCTTTCTTGTACAAAGGTTTGAGCACATTTTTTAAATGTTTAAAAGAAACTGCAACAGAAGCCCGGCAATTGTCACTATTCAACTCTAATTAAAACATAAATCTACCCTGCTACAAACCAATAAGGTATATTGAGAGATGTGCATGGTATGTAACGTGTTTCAAAACAAATCCTTATTGAAATAATGCAAGTATTGCAAAATCATTAAATACATTTGGAGGTAGATGGGAAAGAGGGTATCATAGAGTGTATGAAATGGGTTACTAAAACATGTTGTTGAATCATTGGTATCCTTAGAGGTAGTGATTAATCAATTGGCTACTTGAAACCAGGTAATTGTTGATGGCCTAATCTTTACATTTTCTTATCCTCTCATGAAATTTGCCAGAAAATGAAAAAGAACCATGGTCTGAACCACATTTAAAAGCATTTGGGTCCAATGTACAGTTAAAGAAAAAACAAATTTGGTGGCTGCTGGCTCTAGTTCAGTAAAAAAAATGGTCAGGTGACACATTCATTTTATGGAGTCCTTGCTGACATGTTGTGTAACTTACTGAACTTCATTTTAATCAGGTATGTAGTTCGAAGATGCACTGCTTTAACAATAACACAGTCCGAGGACCAGATCCTGGTGGCAGATAAATCGGGAGATGTGTATTCCTTCTCAATTGTGGAGCCTCAGAGACCAGCAGAACTCAGACTGGGCCATCTCTCAATGCTACTGGGTGTGGTAAGGACCTTCAATGACCGGTTTCATAAGAAATAAAATACTTTCAGGTATCTCCCACTGGACGTAAATACAACTTTGAGGTTTATATTTTTAATCATAATTTCATTGGACGCTTGCTTTACATTTTCTTCTTCACAGACATTGAGCCACAATGACAAATATGTTATAACAGCAGACAGAGATGAGAAGATTCGTGTCAGCATTTTGAAGTCCCCATACAATATAGAATCCTTCTGCCTGGGTCACACAGAGTAAGTTCATTTGTGTGTAATTTAGGCCAATAAGAAACTATTGATAGAATGACTACTAATTTCAATAGGTCGACAAGTCGCCACTTCATGTATCATCTCTGGTGGTCAACTTCCAATCATTTTTTTTAACGCACATCCTAGTGACTCATCAACTGTGTGTTGAGTTTTATGATCAGGGCTTCTGTGTTTTTATTTAATTTTTCAGTGTTTATTTTTAGCTATTTGAGTTTTATATAGATACTCTGAAATCCTTTTTTTAAATCCTTGCGAGTGTGTACAATCCTCCAATAGAAATGTAGGAATTTGCTGCCATTCGGTAGTTGGGGAGGGTTTAAAGTATTCAATACAAATCAATGCGAGATACAAGTCAGGAAGGAGGGACATTGCCCAACTGCACTGGGAAAGTGTGTTTGTGTATATATATTATATGTGTGTGTATATATATATATATATATATATATATATATATATATATATATATATATATATATATGTGTGTATGTATGTAATACAAACTAATGTACACACACATTAGTAAGCAAATTTTATTTTATGGTACAGTCCCGACAGACAATCCAAGATGAACTACTTACAGCACAGCAAACCTTCACATCATCGTCTTTTTTTTTTTTTTTTTTTTTTCTTCTTCCAAGCAGAGTTCAGTGCCAACACAGCATGAGATGAAACAAGGGCTGTCTGTTTACCTCGTCCTCAGCTTAGATGGTGAAAACTTTAGAATTTAGAGCTTTGCCGGTCACTATATGCGCTATCCGAAAGCTGGTTGAAGATATTTTTTTGTAGGGGGGTTTAGTTGTTTTGTTTTTTATTCAATTGGAATTTTACTCAGTCCTGTACAAAAATATAGATAGCTATAGATAGTTATATAGATATATATAACCTTGCTTACTATCTATGAGAAGATTTAGTTTTTGTTTCTCTTACAGAGAAATTACAGAGAGATGTCTCTCTTCACTGCTGGAAAGGGCGCTAATAGGAATAAAATATTAGGAATAAAATATT
The DNA here is from genome assembly GCA_030684275.1 of Acipenser oxyrinchus oxyrinchus. Lineage (NCBI taxonomy): Eukaryota > Metazoa > Chordata > Actinopteri > Acipenseriformes > Acipenseridae > Acipenser > Acipenser oxyrinchus. Next base: position 34,520,267 of record CM060255.1, read on the forward strand.
CAGAATTGGTAAGAATGCTGCTGTGACGGATATAAAAAAGTCAGCATGGTTTTAGGAGAGGGAGATCGTGTCTAACTAACCTGCTTGATTTTTTTGAGGATGCAACATCGACAATGGATAATTGCAAAGCATGTGAAATGGTTTATTTGGATATATATATATATATATATATATATATATATATATATATATATATATATATATATATATATATATATATATAAATCGCATTAGTCAACTAATCAGTTGATCGGAGATTAATTTTTTCGCAAATTTAATCAAGCAGATATTTTTTTTTCACGTTATAAAATGTCACATCTGCCCTGACTGCTTACCCTGATCAAAGTTTCATCAACATCAGTCATGTGGACAGCGCCAATGCAAAAGGCTACAGCAAGTGTGTTTACAATTTATTTTTTATTTTTTTTAAAGAGAGATGTCTCTTCACTGTTGGAAAGGGCGCTAATAGGAATAAAGTAGCACACAATTTCAGAATTGGTAAGAGTGCTGCTGTGACAGATATAAAAAAAAAAAAGTCTGCATCGAGATAAAAAAAAAAAGTTTACATCGGACGGTGCCGACATTCTTTGAAGTAAAACAATAAAACGCTCCAACTCATTATGTAAGTACTGGTACAGTTGTTGCAATTTAACTTCTGTGTTCTACTTTTGAGTTTTAGTCTTTTAATTTATTTGAGTAAATGAAAACAACCTGTAGATTTCTTTGTTTGTTTTATTGTAAACCCGCAATGCACTTGTAAATTCCCGACAATAATGCAATTCTGTAGTGCACTAATAGGCCTACTGAGTAACTTTATAAACAATGGGTTTATATTTAAACAGAGATCTCTTCAATGATGAAACGGGAGTTACTAGGAATAAAATAGCACAAGATTTTGGAATTGCAATGCGCCACTGTGACAGATAAAAAAAAAATTAAAAAAAAGTCTGCATCAGAGATCGTATACAGTGAGTACTGTAGGGTATACATTTATATAATGTATATAAACAAAGTTTGCATTGGATGCTGTCAGTTTCTTCGGATACAAACAATGAAACGCCACAAGGCATTAATGTAAGTGCACAATGTAATGGCTGTGTTCTACTTGTATTCTATTAATGTCTAGTATTTTGTTTTTTTAAAGTATTACTGTGCAGGACTCGCTTTAAGCCTGTTACTTTTTTTTTTATATAAATTTAGTCAATGCCAATTATTTTTATTATCACCCCAATTTGGAAATGGCCAATTATTTTTAGGCTCAGCTCACCATGCGCTGACTCCGGAGGGCGAAGACGAACACACGCTGTCCTCTGAAGCGTGCAGCCGCCAGTCAACGATTTTTCACACTGTGGACTCACCATGCAGCCACCGAAGAGCTACATCGCCGGAGGACAACGCAGCTCTCGGGCAGCTTACAGGCAAGCCCGCAGGCGCCCGGCCAGACTACAGGGGTCGCTGGTGCGCGGTGAGCCGAGAACACCCTGGCCGAAAAAGTTCGTGAAAATACTGAATTATTTTTGCTGAAGAAAATAAGATCGCCCTGGCAGTGCTGTTTATGTGTGTCTTGAATTACTCCTTTGTTTTTTGTTTTTTCTTTGAATGTCAAAAAATGCACTGCACTGCAAGCTGCTGGTCTTCTATTTGCCGACCAAGATAGTGAGCCTGAAAGTTGTGATCCCCAGGACAGTTTAGCTAGCAAGATAGGAAGAGACACGAGGTAGGAGAGAGAATGAAAAAAAAATACTTTATTGTATACAAGTGTAATCATATTTGTTCTAGAGATCTACCAAATGAAGACATAAACAAACTAGGGTTTTCTTGTATTGTTGCATTATATTTGTATGTCTTACACGCCTCTATTTACATATCTTTAAAGGTACAGTATTCTTATTCTTTATGACCTCACACTCTGTTTAGAACCTTTCCAATCTGTAATTTACACTCATTCTATTTTTATTATATTTAGGGCTTCTGATTTTTGGTTTTAAGCGATAAAACACCCCTGATACAAAAAATTTAATCAGTGGACAGCCAATAAACACCGGAAAAACTGTGGAAATGGTTAATCTATTCACGTTGACTTTACCCTTTAAATATGAAAGGGTAAAGTCAACGTGAAATATGAAAAAAGCAAATATATTAATACATAGGCCTATTAATGATAAAAGCGTTTTTATTAGGCTACATTAGGCGTGATTCGGGCAAACCCATTTAAAATACATGTTCATAATCTATATCGATAGGCCTAATTATACTTTGTCTTTTTGTGTACATTCCACACTAGCGGATCATCATTGCATTTTAACTTGCCGGTACCCTATTGCTGCATTGACACTGAACGTTAAGTTCTAAATTTGTTGTTTTATATAATACTAATTGTACATGTGGTGATTTGTCGGTTAAATTGAATACATCAAAGTAGCATTTTTTTTAATTATTACTATTTAAATATAGGAGTTTCTTGTTGTGTGGCACTTTATTACAGTTTTTGCAACATTATAAATAAAACAAAACCAGTCTCTTCAGAATATTTTGTTCCTCAACCATAATAAATGAGAAAAAGGTGCAGCATATTTAAATTATAGGCTACATTCTCAGTCTACCTAGAAAAACAAATCCCCTGGGCCAGATGAGATCCTCCCAATAGTACTCAAAGAAATAAAAGAAGTTATTTATAAACCACTAACCAAGATCATGCAACAGTCTCTTGACACAGGGGTTGTACCGACTGGAGAATTGCAAACGTAATACCGATCCACAAAAAGGGAAACAAAACCAAACCAGGTAACTACAGACCAATAAGCCTGACATCTGTTATATGGAAACTTATGGAAACTTTAATAAGATCCAAAATGGAAAATTACCTGTATGGTAACAATATCCTGGGAGACAGTCAGCATGGTTTTAGGAAAGGGAGACTGTGTCTAACTAACCTGCATGATTTTTGTGAAGATGCAACATCGACAATGGATAATTGCAAAGCATATGACATGGTTTATTTAGATTTCCAGAAAGCTTTTGACAAAGTCCTGCATAAAAGATTAATTCTCAAACTGAACGCAGTAGGGATTCATTGATTAGAGAGTGGTTAACATGTAGAAAACAGAAAGTACTGTTTAGAGGAGAAACCTCAAAATGGAGCAAGGTAACCAGTGGAGTGCCACAGAGATCAGTATTAGGTCCTCTGCTATTCCTAATCTCCTGTGAGTTGCACATTTCAACAAACAAAATACATTTCTTACACGCTCTAAAACAGGAAGTTATATTCTGTTCCTAGAACAGTTTGTCCACTAACTTGATAGCATTTGCTTCAGTTAATTTCTCGAGTCATAAAGTATTTAAATGCTGAATACTTATTGATTTTCAACAACGAAGAAGTCAATCTTTGTTGATGAACACTGCAGCTTCCCTCTCTGGATCTGAAGTTCCAATGAAAGAAGACAGTACTTTGCTTGAAGTATGCATTGTGTTGCGTCGGCTCGCAGTAAACAAATAGTTATTTTCAAATGGAGATCAGCTTGATTTCCAAGTCGGCAGGTTTCCAACTGGAAATAGTTCCATTGATCAGACGTAACTCAGTTCAGATAATGCGTTGCAATTGAAAAGTTATGTAGTTCGTAGAGGTGTTCTCGTTGCAATTCTTCTGTACCGCAAGTACATCACCTTAGGCCCAGTTGCTGGCTATGCTTCCTTCTGTTTCGTGGAGTGACGTGGAAACCAAGATCCACTTTCAGATCAAGGCAGTATCCTGTTTACTGTTTCAGTCTCTCGTAGGGCAAAGAGCTAGGGCTCTCTTCAAAGCTGATTTCAGCCTTCTCAGAACATGATTTTAGCCATTCTTCAGAACATTGGTTCTTCCTTGCCTTCCGTGAATTCGAGCACTTGGGCTCCCATGACTTCCGAAACTTTTCAGTGCAGTTTAGCTTCCATTTCATTCCTCTGAGCTCCAAGCCACTTCCTCTCAGCACGACTTTCTTTCTGTTGCCTGGAGCCCTGTTTCTCCTGTGGGGAGCTTGCTTAGTGTGGGAAGCGCCTTGTTTGAAAGTCGCGTGGCTGCTTTTGTTGTTCTCTCTTCAACCCTGTGATTGGATAGTTTGTTTATTTTGGGCGGTGCCTGAGTCCACGTGGAGTGTTTCCCATTGGTTGTTCTCATTCCTAGACGGCTCCTTGTTCTCAATTGGTGTGCTATTTCGCCCCCTGTCGGCTGGATTAATGAGAGAGACTGTTTTCTGTCCGAGGTGTCAAAGAACCCAAATGATTCATTCAGCGATGGGGGAAGATCAAACACTTGTCCAGCAGTTAGTTTATGCCTCTCTTTTAAAAGCATTCTTTGTCAGAAACCAAGTAGACACAGAGAATGGCTTAGGACCCCCCTCTATATACTCCATGTCTGTTAATTTCATACACAGAATGATATTATGACCCACTCTGACGCTACACCAACATTCCCTCATTATCACTCACGGGGTTCCCCAGACTTCCCCAACTAAACTGTCAACATCCCACTCGGGTACCTTATAAATTATTAAATCTTTTGTAGCAGCTGTCTTCCTCCGTCTGGCTTGCTTGCCCCTTTTCTCGTTCCAGACTCTGGCGGTCTTGTTTTATTTTGAGTACTCCAGTTTACAAACCCAGCTCCTGCTGTCGTTTCTCCTAGAAAGGCAAGAGCGAAGGAACAGCAGTCATTTTTATTGGTTAATCACCACCTCCCCCACCCCCAAGACCCGCCTCCCAAGCACTCACCCAACCTCTCTGTGTCATTGCCATGATTGGCAGGCGGATCCCACGGGGCTCTTGACCACCCCCTGCAGGAACATGCATGCGCCCAATAGCCTGCACAGTTCTCACCTATCACAGGGGCGAATACAGTCCTTTGTTTTAAAGTAAAGTGCTACTGGACCTGAAGCTGATGCTTATACATATATGCACATCTAGGGTTACCAGATTTCTAGAGTTGCCGTAGCAACTCCTGAAGCTATAAAAATAACAATCCTAATTTAAAAATAAACATTATTGCAAAGTATGTTTTCTTTCTATTATCATTGAATCAAAACATTACATGTACAAAAACTGATTAGAAAAAATGGATCAGCTATTACCATTTAAACTTGTGATATACACATTAATCATTATCAGAATTATTAAACACTATATATAATTAGGGCTTCTGTTTTTCGGGTTTTATTAATTGTATTTTTCGGTGCTTTAGTTTGATCTATTTTCAAGTTTTATGTAAATAATTTTTTTCGGGGCTTCCGTTTTTGAAATACTGTGTGAAATTGTTTTTGTTTTGTTTTTTGTTTTTGTTTTGTTTTTTTGTGTCAAAATATGTATAGTAGTAACTCGACAGTACTTGCACACTTAAGTTGTACCTTCTTTCCTTTGCTATCTTCCACAACGAAATCCCTATGGTCACGGGCACATTCTTCTGGGGTTTTTGTCTGGAGGCATTTTTATACATTTCGCCACAATTCTGTTTTAAATCCGCCGTGTCTTAACTGTAATACAGCTTTAAATCCCGCTAACAAGCCTCCATCCTGATTGTAATCTCGTTTAAAATCTCGCAAGCCTCCAATAGAAATGTAGGAATGTGCTGTCACTCAGTTGGGGCGGGTTTAAAGTATTCAGAACTAATCAATGATAGATACAAGTCAGGAAGGTGGGACATTGCCCAGTAGCACAGGGAAATGTATTTATTATTATTTTTGTAGTAGTTTTTTATTTATTTTTTTTAAATGTGAAAAGGGTAAAGTCAACGTGAATAGATTAACCATTTCCCGGTGTTTATTGGCTATCCACCGATTTAATTTTTTTGGTATCGGGTGTTTTATCGGGTTTTATCGGTTAAAACCGAGAATCAGAAGCCCTATATGTAATATTTATTTTGTTTTAAATGGCGCTAACACAGCCTAATAAATTACTCTGCTGTTGACTTGCTAAGCACACTGATACTGTTTTTGTAGTTTAAAAAAAAAAAATGTAATACAATTTTACTGTTTCTGATCAAAAAATGAAGGGTGAAAACTGGGACAATCCCAGTTTTCTTGGGATGTCTGGTAACCCTGTTTGCATCACGGCACTTACGATGATACACTGAAAAATAACGCCTATACATTTAAATGAAAACTCCACAAACTTGTAGCTTTAGTTTTCAAATTGTGTAATTGTTAGTACCGTGATGAATATAATTAAACAAGTGGTATGTTCAGGTCAAAAACACGTTACTTTTAAACAAGACTGTATTTGCCCTTAGAAGGAAACCTTTCATTTTCTTAATGATTTAACTGTAATGATTGGTTTAATTCTAGATAGAGGTCCCCACAAAACATTTCCTCATATTGATACATATCAAAATGCAATCAGAGGTTAAGTTTGTAGATGTTTTCACATTTATCCCACATTAATTACTACATTTTTTCACATTATAGCACAAATATAAAAGTTTGTATTTTGGAATCCTCTTCCTCTGTGTGTCTCAGCATTCTGTCAAATATATTTTTTGGTTCTGTTGTCTGAGTAACAATTCCAACTTCCTGTTGCTGTTGTCTGCGCCTGTTTGGCGCTGACAATAGGGGCGTTGCCATGAGTGTATCTGGCAAACTTGAGCCGTCTCAGGGACCACTGCATTCACAGTAGACAAACAACCAAAACCATCATCTTAGAGCTCCCTCTTGAACAAGCAACTTTTAGGATGACTGGACCTGGGATGGCTGCATTTACACTACAAAACAAAAATCTAAGCCATCTCAGTCATCTTAAAAATGGCTGGCATAAACATGGTATAGCTGTACTCAGTTGTGTAAAGGTTTCCTTGGCATCTTTTTTTGAATGTATAGCTGACCAGCCAATTGGAGAAAAACTAAACTTGGTGTATGATATGTTAGTTCTGCTGTCTGTTATAGCACAACAGTGCAAAGGAAGACTAACTCTGTTCCTTTTCTTTCTTGGTGGACAGAGTGACTTTTAGAATATGACTAGAAAGGGTATTTGGTCATTTACTGTACATGTATCTATCAGTATGTATCTACTCTTCTGAGTGCAATTCGTTTCTCATCAAGCGGGTATTGTCTCTTTGTTTCTCAAGAAAATCAAGGGATCTGTATAAAAATTTAAAAAAAGGTATTACAATTGCACAGTGAAATGCAAGTTCTCTGGTAAGCATTCATGGTAAGGGATCTGGTAAGGGATTCATCCATCTGGCACACTAAACATGGGCAATTTGCCTATTAAATCTCACTTTTTCTTTCTCTGTTTCTCTAGGTTTGTAAGTGCTGTGATTGTTATCCCTGATCACCCAAAGCAACTTCTTTCTGGATCTGGGGTAGGTATCTTGAACACGACAACAAAAATACATAGCTACTTTTAATATTTTCTGAGGTGTTTTGAGAACATAAGGCAATTTGTGAACAAGAGAAGCCTTATCAGTGCTCGCCCGTTCTTAGAAACTGATTGATCACAAAACTCGGATCTTCATAACATATTTCTTTAACCCTTAGCGGTCCATTTATTCAGCGCATCTCAGACGCGTCAGGTCCAACTTATTTTCACAGGCGCAGTTTTAAAAAAAATTCTAAAAAAAGCTCTGCAAATGTCTGTGATATTCTTTGAGCGCTGGATGCAGAAGCAGCTATCGTGTTTGTTTATGTCCGCGTTATCTATGTGGTGTTGGGGCTATCTGTATTCATGAGATATGGCCCTTTTTTTTGTTTTCGGCTTCTCTCGGTTCCTATCGGTCTCACTCGGCCGTTTTCTCGGCTTTTTCCGTAGAAAAAACGACTAGAGACCTGTTTTTTTTACGTCTTTTTGATGATGTCGGACAGGGTCCGACATTGGACCGGAAAGGGAAAATTGCAATGTCGGACCAGCTCTGACATAGGACCGCAAAGGGTTAAAAGTGTTTTTATTTCACAGTAAAACAGGTTTAAAAGCACTGCATATCAACAGGACACTCAGTACTGCATCTCCAGCCCCGCCCCACCCCATTGTTTGCTGTATTTTTCACATACATCTTCATAGTCGTGCATAGAAGACTACGCGGCGATCTGATTCAAACATTCAAAATACTAAAAGGTATAGACAATGTCGACCCAGGGACTTTTTGACCTGAAAAAAAGAAACAAGGACCAGGGGTCACAAATGGAGATTAGATAAAGGGGCATTCAGAACAGAAAATAGGAGGCACTTTTTTACACAGAGAATTGTGAGGGTCTGGAACCAACTCCGCAGAAAGGGGACCGGAAAGGGAAATTTGTAACCTGGTCCGACATAGAACCGCCGCACAACTTTCGGACTACATACAACAATTTAATAATTTTGTTTATTAACATCATACATGACATTTTCATAGCAGAAACACCGTATTTACATTGAAAATTAAACTTTTCTTATTTTTTTCAAAAAGAGCACATATACAGTACTGTGCAAAAGTTTTAGGCAGGTGTGAAAAAATGCTGTAAAGTAAGAATGCTTTCAAAAATAGACATGTTAATAGTTTATATTTATCAATTAACAAAATGCAAAGTGAGTGAACAGAAGAAAAATCTACATCAAATCAATATTTGGTGTGACCACCCTTTGCCTTCAAAACAGCATCAATTCTTCTAGGTACACTTGCACACAGTTTTTGAAGGAACTCGGCAGGTAGGTTGGCCCAAACATCTTGGAGAACTAACCACAGTTCTTCTGTGGATTTAGGCAGCCTCAGTTGCTTCTCTCTCTTCATGTAATCCCAGACAGACTCGATGATGTTGAGATCAGGGCTCTGTGGGGCCATACCATCACTTTCAGGACTCCTTGTTCTTCTTTACGCTGAAGATAGTTCTTAATGACTTTCGCTGTATGTTTGGGGTCGTTGTCATGCTGCAGAATAAATTTGGGGCCAATCAGATGCCTCCCTGATGGTATTTCATGATGGATAAGTATCTGCCTGTACTTCTCAGCATTGAGGAGACCATTAATTCTGACCAAATCCCCAACTCCATTTGCAGAAATGCTGCCCCAAACTTGCAAGGAACCTCCACCATGCTTCACTGTTGCCTGCAGACACTCATTCGTGTACTGCTGTCCAGCCCTTCGGCGAACAAACTGCCTTCTGCTACAGCCAAATATTTCAAATTTTGACTCATCAGTCCAGAGCACCTGCTGCCATTTTTCTGCACCCCAGTTCCTGTGTTTTCGTGCATAGTTGAGTCGCTTGGCCTTGTTTCCACGCCGGAGGTATGGCTTTTGGCCGCAAGTCTTCCATGAAGGCCACGCCTGACCAGACTTCTCCGGACAGTAGATGGGTGTACCAGGGTCCCACTGTTTTCAGCCAATTCTGAGCTGATGGCACTGCTGGACATCTTCCGATTGCGAGGGAAGTAAGCATGATGTGTCTTTCATCTGCTGCAGTAAGTTTCCTTGGCCAACCACTGCGCTTCACGGTCCTCAACGTTGCCTGTTTCTTTGTGGTTCTTCAAAAGAGCTTGGACAGCACATCTGGAAACCCCTGTCTGCCTTGAAATTTCTGCCTGGGAGAGACCTTGCTGATGCAGTATAACTACCTTGTGTCTTGTTGCTGTGCTCAGTCTTGCCATGGTGTATGACTTTTGACAGTAAACTGTCTTCAGCAACCTCACCTTGTTAGCTGAGTTTGGCTGTTCCTCACCCAGTTTTATTCCTCCTACACAGCTGTTTCTGTTTCAGTTAATGATTGTGTTTCAACCTACATATTGAATTGATGATCATTAGCACCTGTTTGGTATAATTGTTTAATCATACACCTGACTATATGCCTACAAAATCCCTGACTTTGTGCAAGTGTACCTAGAAGAATTGATGCTGTTTTGAAGGCAAAGGGTGGTCACACCAAATATGGATTTGATTTAGATTTTTCTTCTGTTCACTCACTTTGCATTTAGTTAATTGATAAATATAATCTATTAACATGTCTATTTTTGAAAGCATTCTTACTTTACAGCATTTTTTCACACCTGCCTAAAACTTTTGCACAGTACTGTACATAAACATGAAAAACTGTAATAAAATAAACTTTACGGAATAAACTTCTGTGTAAACAGGTGTAGAAAGCTGTATGCACATATAACATTATAAAACATAAATAACTAGTTATAAAAATAGCATAAAATATAACATAACTTATGCAACGTGAAAGCGCTTTGAGTGAAACAGTTCAAAGGCTGTCTGTCTGTTCAGAGTTGTAGTACAGTTTTCTAAGTACAACCTACGTAGAACACATGCTTTTCAACTGTACCAGTGCATTTGCCACAGACTTGCCTTTTTACAACAGGTGCAGACATCAAAAGTTCTGTTTTTATTGCATTTAGCAACCTGGCATTATCTTTTATTCCGTGTGCCAGTGGGCGCAGCGCTGGCTGAAGGTTGAGGGGCATTTGCCAGCCAGCTTTCGTGTTTCTTATCAAAATGTTTCTGCCGTAGCTCCAGGGCTAGCTGCAAAATGATGTCCCTCCGAGTGATTGTGTTGCCGGTGAACTCCTTGTACAAAACCAAAGCGTTGATGGCTGCCAGGTCCAAAACATTATAAAAAACAGACACAGGCCACCTGCGAGTACCACCTTTGACAGAATACAGCTGTGCTATTTGATCCAGTATATCTCACCATACTTCGTTGCGTTGTAAAATGCATCAGTCTCTGGCTTTCGTTTAGCATCAGTCCCAATGGTCACTGATCTGTGCAGAGCTTAGAATGCGCACACTTTTATTTTTTTGCACCGTCACACTCAGGGTGGCACAGTCGTTCTGCCTGAGAAATGTAGTGATAATAATAATATTATATGATGTGTAGAATGACTTTCATCAGTGTTTCAAGCACTCAACAGGATTAGAATACGTTATTTCACAATGACGTTGATTTTATTACAAAGCCCAGGCTAAATTGTCGGCTATATTTTATTGAAAATGGATAATTGCAAAGCATACGACATGGTTTATTTAGATTTCCAGAAAGCTTTTGACAAAGTCCCGCATAAAAGATTAATTCTCAAACTGAACACAGTAGGGATTCAAGGAAATGCATGCACAATGATTAGGGAGTGGTTAACATGTAGAAAACAGAAAGTACTGATTAGAGGAGAAACCTCAAAATGGAGCAAGGTAACCAGTGGTGTACCACAGGGATCAGTATTAGGTCCTCTGCTATTCCTAATCTACATTAATGATTTAGATTCTGGTATAGTAAGCAAACTTGTTAAATTTGCTGACGACACAAAAATAGGAGGAGTGGCAAACACTGCTGCAGCAGCAAAGGTCATTCAAAATGATCTAAAACTTCAGAACTGGGCAGACACATGGCAAATGACATTTAATAGAGAAACGTGTAAAGTATTGCATGCAGGCAATACAAATGTGCATTATAAATATCTGGTCACCTTGTTACAAAAAGGATATTGCTGCTCTAGAAAGAGTGCAAAGAAAAGCAACCAGAATTATCCCGGGTTTAAAAGGCATGTCATATGCAGACAGGCTAAAAGAATTGAATCTATTCAATCTTGAACAAAGAAGACTATGTGGCGATCTGATTCAAACATTCAAAATCCTAAAAGGTATAGACAGTGTCGACCCAGGGGACTTCTTTGACCTGAAAAAAGAAACAAGGACCAGGGGTCACAAATGGAGATTAGATAAAGGGGCATTCAGAACAGAAAATAGGAGGCACTTTTTTACACAGAGAATTGTGAGGGTCTGGAACCAACTCCCCAGTACTTTTCTTGAAGCTGACACCCTAGGATCCTTCAAGAAGCTGCTTGATGAGATTCTGGGATCAATAAGCTACAAACAACCAAACGAGCAAGATGGGCTGAATGGCCTCCTCTCGTTTGTAAACTTTCTTATGTTCTTATAATTTCAATATGCCGCATAAACTGTGGGTCTGGCGGTTGAAGAAGCAAGTGCTTAGAACTTATTCACTTACTGTGTGAGTATTTAATTCAAATATTTAGTAACACTTAAGAACGGACATGCACAAGATATTCACATACGCGGAGATATTTAAATTTGAATTGCAAAAGCCATTCAAAAAGCGGCTATGGCGGTGCTGGTGTTTAACCCTGTTTTTTTTAGTCTGGTGGCTCTTCACTGGACTCTCCAAGGCCACAGTGACCTTTTTTTGTTTGTACTACTTTGTATTCCCACTGATTTTATCTTCAGACCAGGGTACAGGCTCTGGTACCGACCAGGGTACAGGTTTATCGTTACACACCTTGTACCCAGTATTTAGTAGCCATGGCGATTAAAGCACCACCTTCTACACACCTAATATTGCGTACACGCCTAATATTGTGTACATGCCATTCGGTAACACTTTACAGATTTGGTCAGTGATATCCCCAGTAATGTTGTTGAAGCTGACACCCTGGGATCCTTCAAGAAGCTGCATGATGAGATTATGGGATCAATAAGCTACTAACAAGCAAACAAGCAAGATGGGCTGAATGGCCTCCTCTCGTTTGTAAACTTTCTTATGTTCTTATGCGCTACATACTCTTGTGCTACTCTAGGCACCTAACACAGATTGTTAGATCTACTTTGCCACATTCAGCATTGAGACTCTATATACCACAATTATAACTCACAATGGATACATCTGTTAGTCAGCCAAGATGCAATCCATGGTGTGTTTTGAAATGGCCAAGAACACAGGCAGTTGAATCATGTTTTTGAAACAACAGTGCAGCAGATCTGTGTGTAAAATGTATTCTGCATATTAACAGGATGGAACTTTGAGGCTCTGGGAATACAAGTCTGGAAGAGAGCTCCGGTGCTGGGACCTGAGAGAACTTAATGACCCCAAACAAAAGGACAATGAGAAGGTAGGAATTGTGTCTTGATGTTGCTATGGGGTACCAGAGCATTTCAAAGTGCCCATGAATTTGTCTTTCATACCTTTTTAAAAGTTATGGGAAGTAATGGATGTGTCCCTAAAATACAAAGTTTATTTGCTCCAATTACACTTAACACTGCTGTCTGTTTTTCAATATATGTTCCACTGTTTCATTTTGAAGACTATCTGTCTGAAATGTTCCACTTAACCAGATTTAGGCTTGATTGAATTGATGGCACCTGATCATTGAGGCACAGGCATATCTAATTAAAAAAAAATGTTTCTTACCTCGTCTGATGAATTCCACACAGAGGGAACTTCTGGTCTCCATTTTGCTTGGGTCAGGAGAACAAACAGATCTCTAACACAGAGATCATTGCAATGTAGTCCTTTTTGGTGCTGTATTTTGCTTCTTCGGTAACTGTAGGTCACTGATCTACAGTAACAAGGACCAGGGGTCACAAATGGAGATTAGATAAAGGGGCATTCAGAACAGAAAATAGGAGGCACTTTTTTACCCCGAGAATTGTGAGGGTCTGGAACCAACTCCCCAGTAATGTTGTTGAAGCTGACACCCTGGGATCCTTCAAGAAGCTGCTTGATGAGATTCTGGGATTAATAAGTTACTAACAACCAAACGAGCAAGATGGGCTGAATGGCCTCCTCTCGTTTGTAAACTTTCTTATGTTCTGCTTATGTTCTTAAAGGTAGTACACTGTGTATTCAATACACTAGGCCATTCACAAGTAGACCTATTTGCGACAACAGAAAAAACTCAAAGACCACTTTTCTGCTCCAGTTTTTGTCAGAAAGCAGCCATGGTAACAGACGGTCTGTCCATTTCATGGTCAAGAGACCTAATGTATACATACCCACCCCTGCCACTAATTCCATCAATACACAGGAATGCAAGAAGAGACAAGGCAAGCCTCATCTTGATAGCACCTTACTGGCCCAAAAGGTTTTGGTTTTCAGAAATCATGGACATGGTCGAGGCAGGGCCCCTGCATTGTCCCAGAACGATGGGAAGATGCTTCACCTCAATCTGTCAGTATTTCAACTGACTACCTAGATGTTGAACGGCAACTGTTAAAAGAACAAGGACTATCGGAGCAAGTAATAAACATCCTGTTTGCATCCAAGAAAACTTCCACTTTCCAGGCTTATACAGGCAAATGGAAAGAATTTGTCCACTGGTGCAATTCAAAATCCTTGCACCATACAGCTGCCTCTCTATCTGAGTTTGTATTCTACCTAAGTCACCTGTTTCATAGATCTCTCTCTTTCCTCCATCAAGGTTCATATTGCTGCAATTTCCAACATTTTACCTGGCTGGGAAGGCCACTGGGTAGGTTTTCATCCTATGACATCCTATGAAATGTATTAAGGGGATTAACCATCTAAGACCCAGAAGAAAACACATTGTTCCTCAATGGAATTTCACCCTAATACTTAGGAAACTCATGTGACCACCATTTGAACCCATGGCCTGTCAACAAAAGTTTCTTTACATGGAAAACACTGTAACATCAGCAAGAAGAGTAGGTGAACTTCAAGCCCTGGTTATCGATGCACCATATTTCCAGTCCTTTAAGTATAGGATCGTTTGCAGACCTAACCCTCAGTTTTTACAAAAGGTGGTAACAGTTTCATTAGAACAAGTGATAACGTTTCCATATTTTCATCCAAAACCTCACAAATCTAAGGAAGAGGCCAGGCTTCACCTGATTGATGCCCGGAGAACTTTACATTTTTACATTCACAAGACCCGTAATATCAGACCATCAGGGCAATTATTTATCTCACAAATCCAGGGCAAACCAGTTTCTAAACAAACAATTTTGAACTGGATTATTTTATTTTATTCTGCTACAATATTGATAACAAATCAGCCCACAGGATCCATCAAAGCTTACTCAGTGAGGGGAGTGGCTACTACTTGGGCTAAACTAAAATCTGTCCCAATGCAGGACATCTGCAATGCTGCGATATGAGCCTCCTTTGAGACTTTAAACAAAATTTAGATGTCTGTTGTTCTCAACCTATTTTTGCTCACTCAGTGTTATCTGTGGCATTGTCTACTAATATTTGACCTTCCACCCTCTTCTGTACATACTTTGGTATAGTTCATTCTGTGTGGAGTTCATCAGATGAGGTGAGAAGACAAAGATTACCTGTAATATGTTTTATTTGTAGGATGATGAACTCCACATACCTATATCCCACCCTCCTTTCCCTATTCTCTCTTTTTTGTTTTTGTTTACTGACTTATTTTTTTAAATTTGACCAACGTTTATTTGTAGGGGGGTTTTATGGGGGAAGGATACCCTACTTTGGCACCAAAAAGGACTATATTGCAATGATCTCTGGGTTAGAGATCTGTTTGTTCTCCCAACCCAAGCAAAATGGAGACCAGGAGTTGACTCTGTGTGGAGATCATCATCCTACGAAGAAGACTGCAATAAATTTGCTATGATTTTAAAATAAAAACAAGTACACCGCATCTTGGCTAAAGATCCAAAAGAGGGAAAAGCAACTGGGGTTGGTTTGTCTAACTGCGCCACAGTGCCTTCTGTCATCATTTGTTTGTGTACTAGTCAGATGACAATGCAAGGCTGAATAAGTACATTGGAGCCTTTGTCCTTCACATATTATGAATTACACCCGCTAGCTTGAAGTTCCAAAATCTTAAACTGCTAAAAGATATGTTTTCAATCTTCATCAGGCTTAGCAGTACCCTCTGTGAATGCTGGTGTTTCTAAAGAGCATTTGAAAGATGCCATATTCAACATGTACTAGTTTTAGATACAAAATTGCTTGATTTATTGCTTGTTCTGTCTTCTCAGAAGTTTGCTGTCTCAAGAATAGCCTGTTCTCGTAAGGGAGGCCACGTTGCTGTCTTGTGTGACAGGTACAAATTTATTTATTTATTTTATTTTATTTATTTTACCACTGAATGAGTTTCGCAACAGGACATGCTATAGCAATCTTATTTTTACTGACATGCTTTCAGTTAAAATTCTGAGTGAAGGCACATTTGGTTTTTTTCTAAAGCTAAAATACTGTACACCAGGAATGTGCAAAGTTGGCCCTTCCACTCCTGGTCTTTGTTCCAACCCTGTTATAAATTGTTTAATTGAACCAATTAAACCTCCATCCAGACCCTGAAGTAGTTAATTATATAATTTTACCAGTTAAACTTAGAGTGGAATTGCCTTTCAGGACACCCCTGCTATACACATTAACATTCACTGTCAATAATTGGGTGCACAACCAATACAGGCAGGGGTTCCAATTAATTATTTTAGACATAAAATCCATATGAATCCCATGGTAAAAATAGGTATTTCTTGTAAAACCATGTTCTGGATTTCTACATGTAAAGTATAGTCTAAAACAATTTTATAGAAACACTGAAATGTGTTTATAATTATTGTTAAATTAAGCATTTGGTTTTACATGCAAGTCTGTTAATGGAAATAGTAGTGTGATAGGGTAGCCTTACAGCCCAAGGTTGGTTACCTTCAGGAAACGGGATCCGGAGAGTAGAAATCCCTGGCCCTCTCGTTCATGCTCTCTGGATCTGTCAGAAGAGAGCCGTCATCCGCCACAAGGCAGGTGATGTTTTTGCGGTCTCCCTTCTTAGATTGTGGTCCATAAATGGCGCGGCCTTATGTCGGAAGAAAAAGCGAGGTGACCGTGGTTCCACGAAATGTAGAACCTGTCGATCCGGGACTGAGACACCTGCCCCTTCCTCACCCTGGTGAAGGTGAAGGCAGGGGTGTCCAGATATCGACCAGAGAGAGCTGGACTACACACTCGTCGGGCGCTGATGTAACTCATGTAGGTCAACATCCGGCAATAAAACTGCACTCTCCTCTAGACCTGAGGACGGAGTGTACACATTCAACAGGTGAACAATAGCGTCCACATCCCAGATCCGGTGGTGCAAAAGACGGCCCGGCACGACGTCGTTCACATCGAGCATTTCCAGTCAAAAGGGAGAAGTGCATCGCCACCCCACAAGATATTTCGGTGAGGTGGCTGAAAGACACCCGACCATCCACACCCCCAGTATATAGAAGGTGCAGACGTGGTTTCAGTAAGTAGTGCCGAACCAGATGGGCCCCTGTGAAGGCCCCTCTAACAGACTGAGGCACTGTCTCAGGCCCATCCTCAGTCTTCACAGGGAGGGGATCTACCTGCAGGGCACCACCTCCTTCTGCCCGTTCATGTTCTTCCCCCTCTTTTTCGCCATGGCGACGCAGGGTTGAAGATCCTTGTCGGCGCTAGAAGGGGTGAGCTGAGGCAGCTGATCCGGGGGCCCTTCCTTTGTCCCCTCAGTGAGTGCTGCTGAAACCGGCTCCTCGGAGGTGGTGACGGCCGGTCTTTTTGCACTTATGTGCACGCTGCTGGTCGACGCAGGCCGGCCTGTCTGTCATCTCCTTCCTCCTCATCAGAGAGCCCAGCCTGTGCCTTCCTTTTCCCACTTATCCCACTGGAGGAGACCCCCTGCTGCATCCCGGGTGGCACAACCGCCCTTCCTCGCAGCAGGCTCCAGCGAGCGTCTCTCCTTCTCAGGGACCTATTGTATTTTCATAGAACACAACTTATGACAAATGTGCTATACAAAAATAAATAAATCAATGGATATCCAATAAACACTGTAAAAACTGTGGAAATGGTAAATCTATTCACGTTGACTTCACCCTTTTCACATAAAAAAATAAAACCTACTACAAAAATAATAATAAATACATTTCCCTGTGCTGCTGGGCAATGTCCCGCCTTACTGACTTGTATCTATCATTGATTAGTTCTGAATACTTTACTTTAAACCCGCCCCAACTACTGAGTGACAGCACATTTCTATTGGAGACTCCGCTTGCGAGATTTAAAACGAGATTACAATCAGGATGGAGGCTTGTTAGCGGGATTTAAAGCTGTATTACAGTTAAGACACGGCAGATTTAAAACAGAATTGTGGCGAAATGTACAAAATGCCTACACACAAAAACCCCAGAAGAATGTGCCCGTGACCATAGGGATTTCATTGTGGAAGACAGTAAATGAAAGAAGGTACAACTTAAGTGGGCAAGTACTGTTGAGTTACTATACATATTTTAACACACACACACAAAAAAAAGCTCAAGAATTTTGGAAAGTAACTGAAAACACTAATTTCATTCAGTATATCAAAAACGAAAGCCCCGAAAAAAACGATTTACATAACTCGAAAATCGCTAAAAATAAGCACCGAAAAATGCAATAAAAACCGAAAAACAGCCCTAATTATAAGAAGTATGCTGCAGATCATTTGGGATTCTTGCTGGACTAATCTTCCCCTGTACGCTTAAAAAAGGGTGAGTGTTTTGTGCAGTATTTATACTTTGTAAGCACTTTTTATACAGCCTGCTATATTGATTTTGGTTCAATAACTATAACTCCTCCCGTTTTGAACGAGCATGAACAATCAATTGACTTAAGAGCAGAACGCCAAACTGTGTGCCTTTTAGCAACGCTCTGAAAATGCGCATGATTGCCCTCAGCGCTTCCTGCTGGTTTGTTTAATGCATTTTCTGCTCCCATTACCACCTGGTGACAAGACTAATGAAGTGCAGCTGATTTAAAAAACAGATTGCAAAGCTGCAACACTTTTGCGTTGCCGCACCGCGACATTTAAATAGCAAAGCCCTGATCCTGTATTTATATGTTATTGAATAGGTAACATGTATACTGGTGAATTAAACTTTTTGTAATTCAGCTTTCCTGCAGTACACCTGTTCCAAATCGACACAGAGACTCAGAGGCTGGAGTTCAAAGAGACGGTCCGGTTAGCACACAATTCCTGGGATGTTGCCTTTGACGAGTCTGCAGGACTGTGGGTCCTTCAACAGAATAAAGTGTCAACAGCTACTCTGTACAGACTCAGAGAAGGTCACTGGCAGGTAAATGGAGAAATAGACTAATTTGTAAAGACAATTGTTTTTCTTGAAGTACTCCTTCTATATCAAAAAAGTAAAACTAGCTATACCTGGATGTCTTTCTTTTGATGTTTATGCACAACATCAAAATACCCTTTTTCCTTTTGATTTGTTTACAAATGTTTGCCAAACATGTGTACAGTATTTTAGAACTATACAACTGAATGGATAAGAGAAAAAATTGTCAAGTTTGTTCATTATGAAAGGCTTTATATATGATGTACATGTAGGGTTTGGCAAAACAGTTGGTGTACAGGAGTACCATCATGGGCAGGAACTACACAATACTGATTTTAAGTTTTTTTTGTAATTCTGAAGGGATGCCTCAACAGGCCAACCTTTTAAAATAGGTCTGTTTCTGGTAACCTGATCACATAAATCACCTTTTCTGGTACATAATGCAAGTGAATCTCCACTCACACAAACATTCAGAAACTGTAATTCTCCAAAGACCCGGTGTCGTAGGGAATTAGTAGACCGGGGTCTCGTAAGCACAGTAAGGCAAAAGGAAGGCGTGGCAGTAGTTTGATTAAAGGGGATGTTAACTACATGAATCAACATTTTCTATCTGGTCATTTTATTTGCCAGATTGTATGGTAATGTGTTCACACACCACTTTATTTTTTATTTATTTATTTTTGGTCTGTAAAATATATGTCCGATGCAAAGTGTTCAGTTATACTGTAACTTGCGTCTCTCTTTATACTAGCCCAAGTGTTAAACACTTGTCAGGTTTTTTTTTTCTGCCTGTCGTTAATCAGATGTAGTTGATGTGTAATCGCAAAGATTTATTTACTGTATATGGTTTTACGAGTCAAAATGTTGTCAATCTTTAATCTAAATTAAAATATTTTATGCCATACACTCATACAATATTATTGTAGTATTGCAAGGTCTATTATTTTGTCAGTAGGCCTAGTGTTAACTAGCAGTTTACAAAGATGAAACATTAACATCCTAGTTAAATAAATGATCAAACATGATAGCTAAATTAGTAAACACGTTTCATTTTTTTTTGTTTGAATAGGAACATGAGTTTTGTCATGTAGCCTGTGTACCTAGGTTGGAAAATAAAAATGAGCACTGTCCGTAAAAATAAATGAAAGAACAAAGCGCACAATAAATAATAATACAAGTGCATCCGTGATTGCTGTGCATCGTGGCCTAAGTTAATAACCGCAGCATGGAGCTCAATTTTGTCAATGACTCAAAATCATGCTTTAACTTTCAGCCACCTATCCTTACAGTACTGCTTGCATGTTAAATATGTAACAAAAGCTTTGACGATTCCACTTTTTCCCTGGTCTACTTATTCCCCAGGACACTGGTGCAACATTTGCACAGAGGGTTACACAGGTAGGATTATGGGCCTGTTTTTTGTAAATTACACTGCAAAAGGTTTTTCATCTAGTGTTTGAAAAACAGATGGCATACATACTTTCATTCAAGTATCTTCCTTGCAGAAGGGTTTACAGTCGCAAACACTTTAATATAATGTAATTCAAGAAAACATGTTAAATACAAGCATTTAGAGAGCATTAGCTACTTAACACTAGAAGCCCTGCGGCTGTGTTTTTGGCGGTTTTTGGTTTTAAAATGTAATTTTCTCCAGTCGTGTAACACATATGGGGCTGTGCGTTTGTGTTCCTTTCTGTCTGTATGTATTAAATATTCTCACAAAGCATGAAACGCGGGAGTGCAGAAATAAAGGAGATATATTACATTATACCTAAAAGCCCCGGGAGCAGTCACATTGACGGCCACTCAAAAAACAATTGTATTTTGATTATACAGAACGGTATTCTACTTTATTATTTTTCTTTATCAGTCCGCAATGTGTTTAGCTGTAATCAGATTAGTCTCTACTCTCTGCCTGAGTGAATGACTGACAGTCAATCAGCCTTTTGAAGGCTGGCGCCTGCTTGCCAGCTGCGCTGCTTTGGTCAGTCAATTAGCATCGGGACTAGTGAAAATAAATACCAGAGACTGGAGTTTTACAACGCAACAAAATATGGAGTTGATGTTTTGGATTAGATGACATGGAAGTATTTTGTGAAAGCTGGCTCCTGACGGTGGTCTGTTCAGGTGTTTTACAATGTATTGGACCTAGCAGCCATCAACTCCTGGATACTTTACAAAGAATGCAAGGAGAAGAATTTACCAAGGAGAGAATATATTTTACAGTTGGCACAGGAACTTTGCAAGAAGCATTTGGAACAGAGGGAGACCTGCCAAGCATGTACCCACAGCTGAAGCTGGCAACCCCGTTGAGAGCCACAAGAGACGCCAGTCCCAGGTTGGCAAGTGCAATAAAAATAAAACTTCGAACAGCTGTTCCCTGTGCAGAAAGGCGGCGTGGAGAAGCGCATTATCTGCGTTGATTGTGAAATGTCTTAGATTCATGGTAAAGGAATACCCTTTTGTAAAATGTTATTTTCTAAATTTATTTATCTACGTTGTTCAGTTGCTTTTGCTCATCTGATAATAAACCGATTGCTGTTGAAAAGTTAAAAATGTACTGCTATCGTTTCAGTTTTATAAATATGTATGTTGTAAACCGATGTCTGTTCAGGTCCTTCTAGTGTTAAAGCATTCTACAAAGTGCAATGATACCATCTGTAGGATACGGCTAAGTCAATTCTGGAATTCTTGAAGAAAAAGTTCTGGAATGGCCTTCTCGATCACTAGATCTCAATCCAATAGAATTGCTTTGGACTGATCTGAAAAAAGCTGTAGCCATGCATTATATAGCCAGTCTGTCTGAGCTGAAGGAAATATGCAAGACAGAATGGGCCCAGACTTCACCAACAAGATGTATCATGCTTATGAAGTATCATAAACGTCTAAAAGCCATAATAAAAGCAAAAGGAAGACACACAAAATATTAAAGCAGGAGTGCCAATACTTTTGTCATGAACAAATACTTTAACCCTTAGCGGTCCATTTATTCAGCACGTCTCAGGTGCGTCAGGTCCAATTTATTTTCACACGTGCAGTTTATTTTAGACGCGCTGTTTAAAAGTATTTTTTTCCCCCACAGTAAAACAGGTTTAAAAGGCACTGCATATCAACAGAACACTCAGTACTGCATCTCCAGCCCTGCCCCACCCCTTGTTCTCTGTATTTTTCACATACCGATAAATCATCTCCAGGTCACTCGTTTTATCACCAAACTCCTCAATAAGAACATAAGAAAGTTTACAAACGAGAGGTGGCCATTCAGCCCATCTTGCTCGTTTGGTTGTTAGTAGCTTATTGATCCCAGAATAATGTGATCCAAGTCATTATTTTATTACTATAACATCTAAAAAAAAAGCTCTGCAAATGTCTGTGATATTCTTTGAGCGCTGGATGCAGAAGCAGCTATCTTGTTTATTTATGTCCGTGTTATCTATGTGGTGTCGGGGCTATCTGTATTCATGAGATACACCCCCTTTTTCTTTTTTTCGCCCGATCAGTCTCACTCGCCATTGAATGGTTTTTCTGCTTTTTCCGGAGAAAAACGACTAGAGACCTGTTTTATACGTCTTTTTGATGATGTCGGACAGGGTCCGACATTGGGCCGGAAAGGGAAAATTGCAATGTCGGAAAAGGTCCGACATAGGACCACAAAGGGTTAAATTAAATTTGTGTTTTTTTTGATAGCGATTATGTGTTAAATTACTAGTAACTGTGTGTTTTGTTTTATTAAAGTGGTTAAAGTTTACTAAATGCTTGTTATCTTTAATTATAATATAATAAACATAGGGTGCCAACACTTTTGGAATGTTCATGAAAAAGCATCTAATATATATAGTGCCGTGAAAAAGTATTTGCCCCCTGTGTGATTTTCTGCATTTTTGCATATTTTTGGCACTGAATGTTATCAGATCTTCAACCAAAACCTAATATTAGATAAAAGGGACCCTGAGTGAACAAATAACACAAACATTTGATACATATTTCATTTATTTATTAAAGAAAGTTATGTAACACCCAATGCCCCTGTGTGAAAAAGTAATCGCCCACTTAGACTCAATAACTGGTTATGGCACCTTTAGCAGCAATAACTGCAACCAAACGCTTTCTGTAATTATTGATTAGTCTCCCACAGCGCCGTGGAGGAATTTTGGCCCACTCCTCCATGCAGAACTGCTTCAACTCAGTAACATTTGTGGGTTTTCGAGCATGAACTGCTCGTTTTTAGGTCCTGCCACAACATCTCAATGGGGTTTAGGTCTGGACTTTGACTAGGCCATTCCAAAACCATTAAATTTCTTGTTCTTCAGCAATTCTGATGTAGACTTGCTTGTGTGTTTCGGATCATTGTCTTGCTGCATGACCCAGCTGCGCTTCAGCTTCAGCTCATGGACGGATGGCCTGACATTCTCCTGTAGAATTCTCTGATACAGAGCAGAATTCATGGTTTCTTCAATGATGGCAAGGTGTCCAGGTCCTGATGCAGCAAAGCATCCCCAAACCATGAAACTACCACCACCATGCTTGACCGTTGGTATGCGGTTCTTACTGTGGAATGCAGTGTTTGGTTTTCGCCAGACATGACGGGGCCCATGTCAGCCAAAAAGTTCCACTTTTGACTCAGAACTCTTGAGGATCACCCAGGTGCTTTTTGGCAAACTTGAGACGAGCATTCATGTTCTTCTTATTGAGCAATGGTTTCCGCCTTGCTACTCTGCCACGAATCCCATTTTTGCCCAGTGTCTTTCTGATGGTGGAGTCATGAACACTGACCTTAGCCGAGGCGAGAGAGGCCTGCAGATCCCTGGATGTTGTTCTAGGGTTCTTTTTTGACTTCCTGGATGATTTTACGCCTTGCTCTTGGAGAGATTTTGGCAGGACGACCACTCCTGGGAAGATTCACTACTGTCCCAAACTTTCTCCATTTGGACAATATGGCTCGGACTGTGGTTCAGTGGATCCCCAGAGCTTTAGAAATGGCTTTGTAACCCTTTCCAGACTAATATGCAGCAACAACTTTTTTCCGGAGGTCTAAAGGAATTTATTTTGTTCGTGGCATGATGTGCCTCTAGAAACTGTGTGCTGACAACTTCACTCTGATGGTAAGGGCCAAAGTTAGTCAGATTTATATTGGGCAGGGCTGGCCCAAATCAGGCCTGGCTGTTAACCAAAATACTCAAACAGCTGACCATAATTATCCCTTTAATTGGGTTGAGTTAACTAGGGGGGACAATAACTTTCACACCTGAAGATTGCATGTTTGATTACCTTGCACACCAAACAAATGAAAGAAGGACCAAACTTTGGTGTCATTTTTTCTCCCTCTATTTACTACTACAACCGAACCAGGTAACTACAGACCAACAAGTCTGTCTTCTATTATATGTAAACTTATGGAAACTACTGTATAATAAGATCTAAAATGGAAAATTACCTATATGGTAACAGTATCCTGGGAGACAGTCAGCATGGTTTTAGGAAAGGGAGATTGTGTCTAACTAACCTGCTTGACTTTTTTTGAGGATGCAACTTTGACAATGGATAATTGCAAAGCATACGACATGGTTTATTTAGACTTCCAGAAAGCTTTTGACAAAGTCTCGCATAAAAGATTAATTCTCAAACTGAACGCAGTAGGGATTCAGGGAAATGCATGCACATGGATTAGGGAGTGGTTAACATGTAGAAAACAGAAAGTACTGATTTAGAGGAGAAACCTCAAAATGGAGCGAGGTAACCAGCGGTGTACCACAGGGATCAGTATTGGGTCCTCTGCTATTCCTAATCAACATTAATGATTTAGATTCTGGTATAGTAAGCAAACTTGTTAAATTTGCAGACAACACAAAAATAGGAGGAGTGGCAAACATTGTTGCAGCAGCAAAGGTCATTCAAAATGATCTAGACAGCATTCAGAACTGGGCAGACACATGGCAAATGACATTTAATAGAGAAGTGTAAAGTACTGCATGCAGGCAATAAAGATGTGCATTATAAATGTCATATGGGAGATACTAAAATTGAAAAAGGGAACAGTGAAAAAGACCTAGGAGTTTATGTTGACTCAGAAATGTCTTCATGTAGACAATGTGGAGAAGCTATAAAAAAAGGCCAACAAGATGCTCGGATATATTGTGGGAAGTGTTGAATTTAAATCAAGGGAAGTAATGTTAAAACTTTACAATGCATTAGTAATGCATTACTAGAATATTGTGTTCAGTTCTGGTCACCTCGTTACAGAAAAGTATATTGCTGCTCTAGAAAGAGTGCAAAGCAGAGCAGCCAGAATTATCCCGGGTTTAAAAGGCATGTCGTATGCAGACAGGCTAAAATAATTGAATCTATTCAGTCTTGAACAAAGAAGACTACGCGGCGATCTGATTCAAACATTCAAAATCCTAAAAGGTATAGACAATGTCGACCCAGGGGACGTCTTTGACCTGAAAAAAGAAACAAGGACCAGGGGTCACAAATGGAGATTAGATAAAGGGGCATTCAGAACAGAAAATAGGAGGCACTTTTTTACACAGAGAATTGTGAGGGTCTGGAACCAACTCCCCAGTAATGTTGTTGAAGCTGACACCCTGGGATCCTTCAAGAAGCTGCTTGATGAGATTCTGGGATCAATAAGCTGCTAACAACCAAACGAGCAAGATGGGCTGAATGGCCTCCTCTCGTTTGTAAACTTTCTTATGTTCTTACAACCCACAAAGAAATCTGACCAAATACAATGTGAAAAATGTGCAAAAATGCAGAAAATCAGACGGGGCAAATACTTTTTCACGGCACTAATATATATACAGTACTGTGCAAAAGTTTTAGGCAGGTGTGAAAAAATGCTGTAAAGTAAGAATGCTTTCAAAAATAGATTATATTTATCAATTAACTAAATGCAAAGTGAGTGAACAGAAGAAAAATCTAAATCAAATCCATATTTGGTGTGACCACCCTTTGCCTTCAAAACAGCATCAATTCTTCTAGGTACACTTGCACACAGTTTTTGAAGGAACTCGGCAGGTAGGTTGGCCCAAACATCTTGGGAGAACTAGCCACAGTTCTTCTGTGGATTTAGGCAGCCTCAGTTGCTTCTCTGTCTTCATGTAATCCCAGACAGACTCGATGTTGAGATCAGGGCTCTGTGGGGGCCATACCATCACTTCCAGGACTCCTTGTTCTTCTTTACGCTGAAGATAGTTCTTAATGACTTTCGCTGTATGTTTGGGATCGTTGTCATGCTGCAGAATAAATTTGGGGCCAATCAGATGCCTCCCTGATGGTATTGCATGATGGATAAGTATCTGCCTGTACTTCTCAGCATTGAGGAGACCATTAATTCTGACCAAATCCCCAACTCCATTTGCAGAAATGCAGCCCCAAACTTGCAAGGAACCTCCACCATGCTTCACTGTTGCCTGCAGACACACATTCGTGTACCGCTCTCCAGCCCTTCGGCGAACAAACTGCCTTCTGCTACAGCCAAATATTTCAAATTTTGACTCATCAGTCCAGAGCACCTGCTGCCATTTTTCTGCACCCCAGTTCCTGTGTTTTCGTGCATAGTTGAGTCGCTTGGCCTTGTTCCAACGTCGGAGGTATGGCTTTTTGGCCGCAAGTCTTCCATGAAGACCACTTCTGACCAGACTTCTCCGGACAGTAGATGGGTGTACCAGGGTCCCACTGTTTTCAGCCAATTCTGAGCTGATGGCACTGCTGGACATCTTCCGATTGCGAAGGGAAGTAAGCATGATGTGTCTTTCATCTGCTGCAGTAAGTTTCCTTGGCCGACCACTGCGTCTACGGTCCTCAACGTTGCCCGTTTTTTTGTGCTTCTTCAAAAGAGCTTGGACAGCACATCTGGAAATACCCCTTATTCCGAAAATAAATGTGTTATAATAGTGATAAGTTTCTTTTGATGCTCAAATATAAGTGATATGTTTCTTTTGATGCTTTGTTTATGTTGCCAGTAAAAAGGCTTGGTCTCAGTAGTTTGAAACAGAATAATCTTCCAAGTGAATTACCTAATACTGTATATTCTCTGCCCATTGACTGAAACTAATATGCAACAAGGATACTGCTTTTAAATATTACATAATATATTTTGTTTTGGGAGAGGGGGATACGTTTGGCACAATTAATCTGTAAATGTGTCACAACCTTCCAGTAGATGAGTCATGAAAGATCAGATAAGTTGTGAAACCAATAGGAATGACATCCTAACACCTTGGAAACTAAATTTCAATTGTCATCTTCCTGATTTTTAATTGTTTTATTATTTTTTCTTTTTTTTGCTTAGTGTGTAATTGAAGACCCAAAGCTCAAGACGACAGTGGACATTCTTTGTAAGCACTGGGACATGTTCCAAGGTAACTATAGTGTATTTAACTGCTTCTTTTGGCTAATGGCTGTTTTTTTGTTTGTTGTTTTTTCTGTCTCCTAATTAAATATTGCCACATACATGTGTAACTTTTTTGGTATTTTAAGTGGATTCTCTCTGTCGCTCACTTTCATTTGGATTCAAAACCCTGTTATAAACAATATGGTACAGTTTTGATAAACAAACGTCACAAAGAGTCCATTGACATGCATAACAACTGCCGGCAAGCTTAGTTTGATGTTGAACCAGTACTTTCTTTTTTTATGACTTTAAAACCAAAACATTTTAATAAGCATATTGTTTTTATATGATCTGCCTATATAACATAAATATTTCTTTGCCCTCCCCCCGTCCCCAAAGTGTCTCTTGACGCAGAGAGCCGCTACCACAACCTGTATAAGTCAGTCTTTGACAACATGGCAGCTTACCTGCTGAAGAAGGAGGAGAGGATTCAGCAGCAAGGAAAGAGGATGAAAGGGCAACTCCCAGAATCCAGCGGGGCAAAGAACATTTAAACAGAGAAGCCCACATTCTGACATCGTGACCTTTTTAAAAGAATTGCTGGATACATGATCAGTATTTTTTGTGACGGAGAGCCTACTGTGCATTGGCTAAAGAAATCTGCAAGGTTAGATTCCTTGGGAATATTCACCATTTATATTTGAAAGTGTACGAGGTATTATTGTATTTGTAATTACTTTGTACAGAATACAATGTTTATAAAGTTAGTAGGTCACTTTGTAATGCTCTGTACCTAAAGGTGTTTTTGCATTAGCTTTTTAATACTGAAGCCATTTGTCTGAGAAGGGTTACATTTATTGAGAATATTAAAATAACACAGAATGTAGCATTTTACTACCTGTTAATTTGTTTTGGCAGTATAGCAAAATAGCTTACATACATTATACCCTCACAACCTAGAGACTGTGTGTACTTTTGACCATTTGTGTTTTACATCACTGTATTGTTTTTGTCAACAGGCTGACAGCAAAATAAATTGGTATAACCAAATGTTGGTTTAAACTTCTTGAAATGCATAAAACCTTTTGTTTCTCAGTGCCTGATATAGGGCACCATATTCGGAAAGCATTACCAGTGATGAGTTATACTGTTCTGTGAAAGTAAAGGGAGACTGAGATGGAGAAGTCAGAGGAGGGAGAGGAAGAAGGAAAGTAGAGATCAGATTTAGAGAGTTTGAGTTTGAGGTGATGAGTGAGTCCAAGTTGAAATAGCTAAGAGACAGTCTTGGAGGGAAAGGAGAGGAAGATCTGGGCATTGTCAGCAAAAAGGTGGTAGGAGAAGCCAAAAGAGGATATGAGTGTACCTAGCAAGCAAATGTAGTGAAAACAGGAGGGACACCAAGACAGATCCTTGGGGTACACCTGTAGAGAGGGGGCCACGCCAGTAAACCTGGAACACAGTTAGAGAGAGAGGAGGAAACTCAGGCAAAAGAAGTGTCTGAGGTCCCTAGGTCAGAGAGAAGAGAGGAGAATAACATGATCAACAATGTCAAAGGCAGAGTCAGTTACAGAGGAGGGCGGTTTCCGTGGCGTGTGCAGGGCGGAACCCGAATTGAAGTGGGTCACGCAGAGTGTGCTCAGTGAGGAAAGATGCCAGCTGGCGGTGGACAGCTCAGTCAAGAGTTTTAGAGAGGAACGGGAGAAGAGAGACAGGGTGATAGTTCCGTTCCAAAAACAAACAAACACATGTATAGGGCTCCTCGCCCTGTTACATTTCCCTCCCCCCCTTGTGCAACGCACACTTGGCCCCAACGCCACCTCCCCCTCAGTCTCAAAGTCCCGGAAGAGGGGGGAGCAAGGTGTTTCTGGGGGTGGCCATGGTGGGATGTCCTCCACCCCCCACTTCGTGTCTAGCAGCTCCCTCTTCCGGGGCTTCAGCCACACTATCTCCTGCCGCGAAAGTGCAGCTGGGAGAGCTGGTCTCCTGACCTCCCCTTCTTCGTGGCGGCAGCTCCCCTCCATGGGGCTCCAGCCACAACACTTCCTGCTGCCGGGACCGGCAGCAACCCCAGGCGAAGCAGGACAGGCAGAAACCCTAGGAGAAGCAAAAGACACAGCAACCCCAGGCGAAGGTGCCAGGGGACACATGCCATGGCTCCCCACAGCTAAAGCACCACTCCTCCCCCCACAGGCAGGTGCGGCAGACTTGCTGTGGCTGTTGCGGCTGCTGTCTCCTTCCCATCATCCTTTTCCTCCCTCCACACGTAAAAAAAAAAAAACTAAAACTGCAGTACCTGCGCTGGCCTAAGCTGGAGGCTGTGGTTGATCCCACAAGGACACCACGTGTGACAGGATGGTGTGTGGTGACGTCAGGCCAGAAGCAGGAACCAAAAAACAAAAAAGATGTGGCGTTCGCCGTTTATTTTAAATACAAAAATAAAATAAATATTTAAACAGAAAACCAGTGCTCACAGAGCAAAATAAAAGATTTAAACAAAAACAAATCACAAGCACAAATAATATTATGATCCCAGGACAGGCTGGGCAGTTGCTGTCACTGTTCCCAGAATCTTTTTAGTTTTGTTTTCTGCTCGCTCGCTCTCCCGTTCCTCCTCTGAACACCCACCCCTAGTGCAGAGAGCTGCAGGCTTTTATTCAGGTGACCATCTCCCGATTAGCAACAATTACACAACTCATTAAACTCGGGAGATGGTAACCTTCTGCACAAGGTTTTTAATTACTGTGGATGGGGCTTCCCATCCAGGCTACCAAACAAGACAATAACAAACACTTGGCTACGCCGTCAATACATTTTTAAATAAATACAAATAAACAATAACACTGCTTTCACCATCATATTTACACTTACAATAATAAATAAATCATAATACAAACAAATACAAAACAATACATTGCACAGGGGTGAAGGGGGAGACCCCCTTCCAAAAACAAACACATGTACAGGGCTCCTCGCCCTGTTACACAGGTATTGACTTTTTTTTCAACATAAAAGTGAAATGGTGCCTTTGGCTGATTTACTTTTGCTGTGCAATACCCTGAAACACGTAAACTACCCTTGCTGTTAGAGAGTCTGGCAGTTCTGACTGATAACGTGGCACGAGGAACTACCGTTCCTCTCAATTATATACGTTTCTTTTTTAAAATACCTGCATCTGATGCCTAACAAACTGATGGGTCATTTTTTTTCACCTCTTTTTATTGTGTTGTTTGTTGTTGTTTTTTTTAAATTGTTATACATTTTTTTTTTTTTTTTTAGTTTTTTTCCTTTTTTGAAAACATTTCTCCTCAGGAGTTGGATGGAGGTAAACTAAATACCTGCATCTGATGCCTAACTGGATGTCTGGTCATTTTTTTTATTATTGTTAGCTGTGCATTTATTATTAGGCTTCCAAGCCCATGGCTGGGAAGCCTATTGTTTCTGTTAGTATTATTATTATTATTATTATGATGTTGTCTTCCTCCCCAAAGTTGCTCAAAAACTCATGAAAATTGGTAGGTTGGTAGAGGCCTATGGGACGGTGTACCAGAAACAAAAACAAATGTCATAGGTCACATGGTTCAGCAGCCATATTGGATTTTGTGGAGATTGTTAAAATGTCTACGTACGAGAACCACTTATTGCAGAGTTCTGAAACTTACTATACATGTTTAGGGATAGTCCAGCATTATCTGTTGTTCATAAGCTGATTGTGGTATGGCGGCCACGTTGGATAACGTCATAAAAATACAATCAAAATGTAAAATTATCAAAAAACATTTTCTCGGAAACTGCTTATTCGATTGAAACAAAAATTGCTATACATGATCCTAGTGTGGTTGTCTTTAAACGTTGTTCAAGGGAAGTTGCTACAATAAAAAAAATGGCAGCCATGTTAGATGACATCACCAACATACAAAACTGGCTAAACTCCTTATAGAGTGCAGATAGGGCCATGGTTACTATAGAACTGTGACCGAGTGGTGAGTGAATACAGATGAGTGCAGTGCAGAGCAAATACAAAATCAGGCAGACAATGATTTCCAGGTGCAAGGTTGTTTATTGAAGGGTTTTAACAATGTCCAGAGCCTTATGGCAAACACCTGTAAATAATAAATGATAAAGTGATACAGTGGTGTGTATCACTCGGTATTTGTAAATCCCTGGGTTTGACCCGTAAACAAAAAGTCCACACCCACACTAAACACAGAACACAAAAACTGTTTTTAGTGACAATGAAATTAGTGCTAATGGTGCAAGACAATCCTCCGTGAATGAAGGGGTGCAAGTGATGATGTCCGGGTTGGTGCTGGCTTACGCTACAGCTCCGGAGCATCAGGGGTAGTCTATAATTAACAGACAAACAATTACTAACACGGACAAACACAAAACAAACACAGGGGTCTCCTTTTAGGTCTATCTAACCATTTACAAAAGGAACATATTACTTACACTACAACCCCTTTATACCCTCCCCTAGGTTAACGAGCACATCCTCTCCTCCAATCTGCGGATGCCACGCCGTTTCCCATCCGGGTCATTGAGTTTGGGTACCGTAGCTTCGCCCCTTTTCTAGATGGCTGACTTCCACCTAACCCAAGGAATAAATTGTCATGTCATTTAGTCCAGGGTACTCTCTTTCCTTTACACAGCGCCCTCACAGGTCGGGAGGGAAATCTAACACCAAGAATCATTCGATCTATGTCACAGACGGCTAATTGAGATATATATTTTTTAATTCTATACATTCCATGTTATTTACACTAGAGCATCAAAGTGCATAGCTATTTGTTTTACATTAGACATAAACAAATTATTTCTTTGGAAGTTCTTCTGCCTTTTGTGGTTATATGGGTGAGCGTTTACAATTGTGTACTGTAAATGTACTATAAATAATCGTTTTAGGCCTATTTGAAATGTTTCGCCATTATTTATAGCTGCTCTGGCACACAGTCTCTCAGCCTAAGTGTACATGTAGGTTTTAAATACTCGTTCACCTTCTATCACTGACTGACACAGTTTTTATTATTTATTTACTTACTCTGTACAGTACAATATAATGATTTGTTATGTTTGTGAAAAGCTTGAAAAGTTATCTACGATCAGCCGTTCGGTGTGCATTCTGGGAGCTGTAGTTCAAACTGGAGAGCATTCCTAAGTGATTGTATCATTACAGGTCCAGTCAAAACTACACTCCCCACCCACAAAAGGCACTAAAGACTACTTAGAAGCAGTAACTTGTCAAATGGGAGTTGAAACTGTCCAGTAGTTTTTTACCTGCAGGTGAATATAAAAAACATTCTCCCGACACCTACCGTCAAAAACTACCGTACAGAATAACACAAAATTTGTAGAAAAAATTCAGCCTAGCAATCAGACCTGAAATCCAAAATGGCAGGCAGATTGATTGAACTTAACCCCACTTTTGGAGCTGCACAAAATAGGGGCTTATTACGGAACGAACATTGCAACCATAACTATGGCAGGACGACCATCCTGCCATAATTCACTCTACTGTCACAAACACATTTTTTATAGCACTTTAAAGACAGTGTGGTACAAACAGTGATACAATGTTTGGCTGTGGAGTTACACCTATGGCAAAAACAGGGTTAACAACCCTAACTATGGCAGGACGACCATCCTGCCATAATTCACTCTACTGTCACAAATACATTTTTTATAGCACTTTAAAGACAGTGTGGTACAAACAGTGATACAATGTTTGGCTGTGGAGTTACACCTATGGCAAAAACAGGGTTAACAACCCTTAGGGATTGTTTCCCCCCATATAAACCTCTGCGCACATTAAGGTCGGATGATGCTGGACTTTTGTGCTTCCC
The DNA here is from genome assembly GCA_030684275.1 of Acipenser oxyrinchus oxyrinchus. NCBI lineage: Eukaryota > Metazoa > Chordata > Actinopteri > Acipenseriformes > Acipenseridae > Acipenser > Acipenser oxyrinchus. Next base: position 34,553,222 of record CM060255.1, read on the forward strand.
AAATGTAAAATTGAAAAGGAGAAAGTGCATTTAGCTTTAATGCAACCAGACTGTGGAACTCTTTGCCTCCCTCTATTAGAGATGCTGCTTCGGTCGGTATTTTTAAATCAAGAATAAAGACTCACTTTTGTAGATTAGCTATTTTAACCTAACTTAGATATCAAGTTGCTGGTACCTATTTTTATCTGCTAAATGTTGTATTGTATCTATGAAGGTATTGACAATGTCGACCCAGGGAACTTTTTTGACCTGAAAAAAGAAACAAGGACCAGGGGTCACAAATGGAGATTAGATAAAGGGGCATTCAGAACAGAAAATAAGAGGCACTTTTTTACAAAGAGAATTGAGGGTCTGGAACCAACTCCCTCATAATGTTGTTGAAGCTGACACCCTGGGATCCTTCAAGAAGCTGCTTGATGAGATTCTGGGATCAATAAGCTACTAACTACCAAACAAGCAAGATGGGCCGAATGGCCTCCTCTCGTTTGTAAACTTTCTTATGTTCTTATTTATTTCCTTGTATTTTTTACTTATTTCTTGTGTTTTTATTATTTACTATGTTATTTATTGCTATTATTAATACAATTGTATGTTGTTCATTTTGTGGTTTTACTGTTTGTTTGTTTTTTGTTTTTTGATGATGATGCATACTTTCCGTAAAGCGCTTTGAGATACCATGGTATGAAAGGCGCTATACAAATACAATAAATAACAATAAATAAAATAAATAATATGCAATGTGATCTATGTACATTCATTTAATTATAATTAGGGCTTGAATTTCAATTTTTATTTTTTGTTGAGTTTATTTGGCACAATCGGTTATTTTCAGTTATAAAAAATAAACGCCACTCAAATGCACACAGTGGCAATGTCTTTACACACTGCCCGCCTTCTGAAAGGCGTTTTCTTTATTATTATTTATTTCTTAGCAGACGCCCTTATCCAGGGCAACTTACAATTGTTACAAGATATTACATTATTTTACATACAATTACCCATTTATACAGTTGGGTTTTTACTGGAGCAGTGTCCCCCATCTGGGATTGAACCCACAACCCTCCAGTCAAGAGTCCAGAGCTCTAACCACTACTCCACACTGCTGCTTTATGAAAAATATACATTAGCAAAACTCAGGTTTATCAGTTTAAAAAAAAAAATTCTAAACACGTCTTCAGGGGTGTTTTTTAGTTATTGGTTAAAATCGAAAGCTTCAAGCCCTAATTATAGGCAAACAAGAAAATCTCACAAACCTCCTCCATTCCATCGGCTCCCGTGGAAGCTGCTGTGCCAGTGAGTGGTAGAGGGAAGCACCTAAATGTCAGAAAAGAAAATATGATTAATGCCTTATTAGTGTTTCTAATTTAGCATGTGTACAGTTGAACTGTGATTTACGTGACCAGTATAAGCAGGTACCGTCAATCTTACCATTGAACACTCTAATTGAATTTGCTTTAATTTTTAAACTGTTAGTTTCAAACAGTAATTCATTATGTAAGGCACTGACAAACAACAGCTATTATTAATTACCAGTGCTCTTAAAACCATGCAACCTTCCTATGACAGGAAACTGTCCTGCAGTATTTACTAAAAGTATTCCTGTTATTCCCTATCGACTAAAATCTGTTCCTGCTTTTTGTTTGTTTATTTATCTAAAGATATATAAGTGACTACAACACACACTCTATAAAAAGAGTGCTACACAGATAACATTGTCTGGTGTTTTGTGTCAATAATTGGCATTAATACATGTGATTCCAGTACAGTACATTTATCTCATCATGTATTTAACCCTTTGTGCACATTGCAATTTTCCCTTTCCGGTCCAATGTCGGACCCTGTCCAACATCATCCGGAAAAAGCAGAGAAAACCATTCAATGGCCGAGTGAGACCGATAGGAGCCGAGAGAAGCCGAAATAAAAAAAGGGGTGTATCTCATGAATACAGATTATTATTAATATTATTTATTTCTTAGCAGACGCCCTTCTCCAGGGCGACTTCCAGTCGTAAACAAAAATACATTTCAAGAATCGCAGTACAAGTATTAATACAGTTAAGAGCAAGTACACGTATATGACAAAATACGATTCAATAACGGAGCAGATAACAGTGTCAGTGATAGTTACATTAGGATGTAATTAAATACAAAATACTACAGATTACAGTACTCTAAAGTACAGGATTAAATGCAGTAAAATAGGGAGAGGGAAAAGAGGAGTTCTACAGGTGCTGTCTGAAGAGGTGAGTCTTGAGGTGGTGCCGGAAGACGATCAGGGACTGGGCAGTCCTGACATCTGTAGGAAGGCCATTCCACCACTGCCAGGCTAGGGTGGAGAAGGAGCGGGGTCTGGAGGCAGGGGAGAGTAGAGGAGGTACAGCCTCTAGTGTGGGAGGAGCGGAGAGGTCGAGTTGGGGTGTAGGGAAGATGAGGGTCTGGAGGTAGCTGGTTGCAGTCTGGTCAAGGCATCTGTAGGCGAGTACAAGAGTCTTGTGAGTAGTGAAGTTGCGTGGGAGAAGCGAGGCAGAGAGAACACCAGGTGAGCAGCGGAGTTCTGGATGAGCTGAAGGACGGTGGGGACACAGGGAGGCCAGCCAGGAGGGAGTTGCAGTAGTCTAGGCAGCAGAGAACCAGGGCCTGGACCAGGAGCTAGGTGGCGTAGTTGGTGAGGAAGGGTCAGATTCTTCATATGTTGCTCAGGAAGAATCGGCAAGTGCGTGCCAGTGTGGAGATGTGCTGGGAATAAGAGAGGCAGGGGTCCAGGGTGACTCAGAGGTTCTTAGCTGAGGAGGAGGGAGAGAGTGTGGTAGATTCCAGAGGAATGGAGATAGAGAGATCAGAGGAGTAGGAGGGAAAGAAAAGGAGGTCAGATTTAAAGAGGTTGAGTTTGAGGTGATGTGAGTGCATCCAGGAGGAGATAGCAGACAGACAGGTAGAGATACGGGAGGGGATGGTGGAGTCAGAGGGGGGGGAAGGAGAGGAAAATCTGAGCATCATCAGCATAGAAATGGTATGAGAAACCATAAGATGCGATGAGGGGGCCCAGGGAGCGGGTGTAGAGAGAGAACAGGAGAGGACCCAAGACTGACCCTTGGGGGACTCCTGTTGAGAGAGGGCAAGGTGTGGAAGTTGCTCCACGCCAGATTACCTGGTAAGTGCGGTTGGAGAGGTAGGAGGAGAACCAGGCCAGAGCAGTGTCAGAGATTCCCAGGTCAGTGAGAGAGGATAGTAGAATAGAGTGATCGACAGTGTCAAAGGCAGCAGAGAGGTCGAGGAGAATTAGGACAGAGGAGAAAGAGGCAGCTTGGGCAGAGTTTAGTGAGTTAGTGACAGACAGGAGGGCGGTTTCAGTGGAGTGAACAGAGTGGAAGCCAGATTGGAGAGGGTTGAGCAGACAGTGGTTGGACAGGAAAGCAGAGAGCTGGCAGTGTATAGCCCGCTCGAGGGTTTTGGAGAGGAAGGGTAGGAGGGAGACAGGACGGTAGCTCTGGAGGGAGGTGGGGTCGAGAGAATATCACGGACATTTGCAGAGCTTTTTTTAGATGTTATAGTAATACAATAATGACTTGGATCGCATTATTGAGGAGTTTGGTGACAAAACGAGTGATCAGGAGATAATTTATCGGTATGCACTACTATGTAGAGGTATGTGAAAAATACAGCGAACAAGGGGTGGGACGGGGCTGGAGATGCAGTACTGAGTGTCCTGTTGATATGCAGTGCCTTTTAAACCTGTTTCACTGTGAAAAAAAATACTTTTAAACAGCGCGTCTAAAATAAACTGCGTGTGTGAAAATAAATTGGACCTGACACGCCTGAGACATACTGAATAAATGGACCGCAAAGGATTAATTGACTACCTTCCATCTTGATATACTTGTCCCCCCATGCATACATAATTTCAGCCCCCTGTAAGTTGGAAAAAATAGTTTGGCCAGAATGCAATCCTTACTGGGGTTTACAGTCCTACTTCAATGGAATCAAAGACTACTTGATTTCTAATGGCTTAAACTCAGCCCTTTGGCAGATGGAAACAATCTAATATTTATAATATTTTTTACATCACAGTTTTCACTTTTGTGAAATAACATTTTTAAATGTCTAACCCTTGTTCTTTTGTGTAATGTTTTAGGATTGATATGATCTAGGAGCCCCGTGGCTGTCATTTTGTCAGTTTTTGGTTTTAAAATGTAATTTTCTCCACTCGTGCAACACATATGGGGCTGCGCGTTTATGTACCTTTCTGTGCGTATGTCTTAAATATTCTCACAAAGCATGAAACACGGGAATGCAGAAATAAAGGAGTTATATTACATTATACCTAAAAGCCCCGGGAGCAGTCACATTGACGGCCACACAGAAAACAACTGTATTTTGAGTATACAGAACGGTATTCTACATTATTATTTTTATTTACCAGTCCGCAGTGTGTTTAGCTGTAATTAGATTAGTCTCTACTCTCTGCTTGAGTGAATGACTGACAGTCTATTGTTTTTCAATCAGCCTTTTCAAACGCTGCGCCTGCTTGCCAGGTGTGCTTTTTTGGTAGGTGCCACTTTCTATGCGACTTATTCGTTACTCAGGTTACTATAAAGGTCAGAGGCTACCCTGAAGAATTTAAACTAGAAAGGAAGGGGGGAGAAAACAAAAAAAACAGAAGGGAGACCACATCAAAACAAAGGCAACAACTCAGGTAAGACAGCTATTAAATGTATTTATCTTAATGCTAGAAGTCTGAGAAACAAAATGTTAGAACTTGAAGCTACTGCACTAACAATTAACTACGATGTGATAGGTGTTACAGAAACTTGGTTGTCTGAGAGTGATGGAGATGAATATAATATTAGTGGGTACACACTGTAAAGGAAAGACAGGCAGGACAGAAGAGGTGGAGGGGTAGCGCTATACATAAGAAATAGTCTTGAAGCCCAGGTGTTAAATCTGGACAAAGAAAACAACACCAAATCAATATGGGTCAGAATAATGGACAAAAATTCAAAGGGCATAATAATAGGAGCATGCTATAGACCAGTGTTTCCCGAACTTTTTGATTGGCGACCCAAATGAACACAGGAATAATGAACCCACGACCCAAAATTATTCACTATTTGGTATTTTAACAGAAATACTTCTTAACTAATCAAAAAGTGACGTTTAATTTATTTGAAACTATACTACACTATATAAGCATTCCAGCTGATAGTTTTACAGCTTGGTAAAATGTTTGCCTTTATCAAATGACTTATTATATAAAAAATAAAAATAAAAAAGGTATTAAACTAACATATTGTAACGATGAGGCAGACGAACCTGGGGTGGGGGGAGGGTGCCAATTGTAGAAACATTCTCTCACACGACAGCCAGCTCAGGATTTGGAGTTAAGGGTACCTTTCGCGCGGACAACGGGACTGCAGCCGATCGCAAACATGAATTTGCAGGAGATTTCCCATGGGGATTAATGGACTATGTGGGTGCATTGATATAACGGGGTGGTGGTACAGGAATGCGTGCCTGTGATTGGGGGAGCGCGCACGACCCAGCGAAATGGAAGAGGGAGGGGCTGGGTGAAGTGCGAGTTTTGGGGCTGTGGAAGAGAACCTGCTGGGTTGTTTTTTAATTACCGAGTCAGACACGCAGAGACTGTTAGCTTTGTGTGTGTTACCTGACTGTTTATTAAACCCTTTTATTTATCCTGTGTTCGTTATTGTTTACAGCATTAATCAGTGGCGGCTCATGAGTTTTTTGACAGGTGGGGCACAAATCACAAAATAGTTATTACCACCCCCACTCAATGGATAACGTACTAAAAGTACATTTACTTTGTTCAGCTGATTGCATATATGCCTCTGCTGAGAGCATTTTAATGCTTCAAATAATAGACAGCAGTCGCTATATAAAATATACTCCCATCAATTAAAAACATTAGCACTGTAAACAACGCACAATTTACAGAATTGCCGATACCATTTTTAATAATCAACTGGCAAATCACAGAACCTTAAAACCATGTAGTATTTAGTTCTACAAGTCATTGTATGACACCAGCGTGGAACATTCGCTATAAAGACACATTACAATATCACAAAATCATTAATTCAAAACGAACAAGGCACCTTGTCATGTCGTGGCATGTAATTGACAGTTTTAGTCCATTAAAAGAGATGTAACCTTGTCTTATTTAGTTGAAAGAAGCAAACATGGCCAACAATAGTTTGTTCACAGCGCTGCCTTCCAAATAAGGCCTCCTTGCCGCGTTCGTTTACCGTCTTTCTTCATAATCTCCAGTGCTAGTGTTATTCTGCCGTCCTTAACAATTGAACGTCTACCTTCTTGGGATCTTACTGTAAAACCTATTTTCCTCAGGTCTCATATAATATCAGATTCAACTAAAGTCATTACTGAACACACTAAAATCGCACAAATTCGAACTGCTCCAAATCCAGTAGGTGCCTCATCAAGCGTATTGTGGTTACCATAGTGCAGTGGTGAGTTGCCATGGTGACAAGCAGCTTCGTGAGGCACTCGGCAGTGCTACAATGTTCCAGCTTGCTGTGTTGCGGTTTCGGTACTGGAGAAAGCGAGTTGAGACTTTTAAATAATGTCACTAGCGCTTCTGTGGACTTAAATGTATTTAATATGTTTGCCTCGGCTGACTAGCCGCCACTGTTGCATTTATTTTATTGCTCATTCTTGTAAAATAAACCGCCTGGATTGCTTCCTTTACCTCCACGTTACAATATCAATTTAAAATTGTTGCCTACATACTGAATACCAGTTTTAATTTGCAATTCAACATCAAGCATTGCAAAACATACCGACAACAGTCAGTTGTGCAGGGTTTTTGTTTTTGTGTGCAATATGCATTGCAACCAGGACACATTTATCTCCTTCTCTGAGACAGTTGACTGTTTTTTTAAGAACGTCTTGTTGTTTAGCTAATTGATCAGCTTTCTTCTGGAAAAACTAGTTTCCCAACGCAATCAGGATGCCGTGTCTCAAGATGCCGAAGTTTCATGAGGCAGTACTTCACAACAAATGGCACATGAGGACGCAGATCATCCTCGTCACCAATGTAAGAAAAACCAAAGTTGATATAAGATGGTAATTGCGAGTTTTTGTTTTGTTTTTTTGAGCTACAAGTAGGATAGACATTTTTTCGTGTTGCATCCATTTTAACAACTGTTTTCAAAATCCCAAGTAACCGCACATAAAATGTCACCTTATACTTAATTTTTTGGTTCATATTTAAAGTAGAAGACTGGTGATAAAACGATACACTCTTTACATAATTACTGCTAATGATTTGTATGCGAATTGTATTTATTTTGGATGTAAGTGTGCACTGAACGTCATATTTTTTAGATTGTTTGTCGACCCGTCAGAAACCTTGCCGGGACCCATATTTGGGTCGCGACCCCCACTTTGGGAAATGTTGCTATAGACCGCCAAATTCAGACGCCGAGCAAAATAATCTGTTATACAATGACATTAAAAATGTGTGTAGAAAAGGAGAAGCTATACTAATGGGGGATTTCAACTTCCCCCATATAAAATTGGAAAACCCAGTGGGGAGCATGACGGATGAAATTGAAATGGTGGAAATGACAAATGACTGCTTCCTAACACAATTTGTCAAGGCACCCAGGAGGCATGCCTTGATTTAGTCTTTCCAAATAACGATGACAGAATAACTAAACAGAGGTCAGAGAGCCATTGGCAAACTCAAACCACAACATGGTCTCATTTTAAGTGATTTTTAAAACCCAAAAAGTAATGACTAAAGCTAAGGTTGCAATTTTAGATGAAAGTATGAAACAGAGACTAACAGAAGTAGATTGGAGTAAAATAGAGAAAACATCCACAGAAAAAGGATGGCTATTTTTTAAAATGTAGTACTAGAGGCACAAAACAATTACATCCCAAAAGTAGACAAATCTAAATCTAAAACAAAATGGCCAAAATGGTTTAATAGATCAATTAAAAATAATATTCAGCGAAAAAAGGTACTTTACAGAGCGTTTAAAAGGGACCTGTGAGAGGGGAGGGATTTGGACTGACCGTCAGGTGCATGCGGGAGCCTGTAGGGGGTTTGTATTCTCCGTGTATTCCCACGCTGTCAGGCAATGTTTTGTTGACAGGACTCAGCTGTGAGGAAATCGGCTGATGTTCTGTAATTGGCTGGGGGGTGGGACTACACGGGGTGAATGAATAATAAAAAGGCACTGTTTTGTATCCTCTCTGGCTCATACAGGAAACATAGAGGAGCGTGACTTCACGGCAGAATCCTGAGAATCAGAGGCTTTGGAGCAGCGACTCGGAGAGACGGAGTGACAATTACAGCGTGAGGCTTACAGACCCGGGGTGCAAGCAAGCCACACGGGTTATTTATTGTCCTACTATTTTTAGTTAGTGAGTATAGTGGGACTGAGCCGTCCCACAGTGTACGAAAGGATATAGAACAGTGCCAGTTTATCGGGGCTCCCACCACTAGAGGGAGCAACAAGCTGCGGGAAAAAACCGCGCACTTTATTTTGTAGTTTTTCCTTAAAGTATTTTGTTTTCCTTTTTCCTTTCTCCTTTTCACTTATTTTTGCTTTTGGATTACACATCTGTGTGTGTTGTATGAAGACAGGGCACAATACCATTGTTGGTAGAGTGCCCCGAACTATAACATAAACACCTGCCAACCGAGCTCACCCAAATAAATCTTGGTGTCTGTCTTGTGCCTTCCCACACCCTATCATAGGACCAAAAACAGAGTACACAGAAAGAGTACCTGGAACTGCAAACACAAGTAAAAAAGGAGGTTAGAAAGGCCAAGAGAGAGATAGAAATCAATATTGCTAAGGAGGCTAAAACCAATTCCAAAATGTTTTTCCAATATTATAACAGCAAGAGAACATTCAAAGAGGAGGTTAAATGTCTAAGAGACACAAATGACAAAATCATAGACGAAAAAGAAATAGCAAATGTATTAAATGATTACTTTTCATAGGTTTTTACAAAGGAGGACATGGACAACATGCCCCACATGTTGACCTGATCCTATCCAGTTTTAAATAACTTTAGCATAACAGAGGCAGAAGTGTTAAAGAGACTAGGAGCTCTTAAAATAAACAAATCCCCTGGGCCGGATGAGATCCTCCCAATAGTACTCAAAGAAATGAAAGAAGTTATTTACAAACCGCTAACCAAGATCATGCAACAGTCTCTTGACACAGGGGTTGTACCGACAGACTGGAAAATAGCAAACGTAATACCGATCCACAAAAAGGGAGACAAAACCGAACCAGGTAACTACAGACCAATAAGCCTGACTTCTATTATATGTAAACTTATGGAAACTATAATAAGATCCAAAATGGAAAATGACCTATATGGTAACAATATCCTGGGAGACAGTCAGCATGGTTTTAGGAAAGGGAGATCGTGTCTAACTAACCTGCTTGATTTTTTTGAGGATGCAACATCGACAATGGATAAATGCAAAGCATACAGCATAGTTTATTTAGATTTCCAGAAAGCTTTTGACAAAGTCCAGCATAAAAGATTAATTCTCAAACTGAATGCAGTAGGGATTCAAGGATATGCATGCACATGGATTAGGGAGTGGTTAACATGTAGAAAACAGAAAGTACTGATTAGAGGAGAAACCTCAAAATGCAGCGAGGTAACCAGTGGTGTACCACAGGGATCAGTATTAGGTCCTCTGCTATTCCTAATCTACATTAATGATTTAGATTCTGGTATAGTAAGCAAACTCATTAAATTTGCAGACGACACAAAAATAGGAGGAGTGGCAAACACTGTTGCAGTAGCAAAGGTCATTCAAAATGATCTAGACAGCATTCAGAACTGGGCAGACACATGGCAAATGAAATTTAATAGAGAAAAGTGTAAAGTATTGCATGCAGGCAATAAAAATGTGCATTATAAATATCATATGGGAGATACTGAAATTGAAGAAGGGAACTATGAAAAAGACCTAGGAGTTTATGTTGACTCAGAAATGTCTTACTCTAGACAATGTGAGGAAGCTATAAAAAAGGCCAACAAGATGCTCGGATATATTGTGAGGAGTGTTGAATTTAAATCAAGGGAAGTAATGTTAAAACTTGACAATGCATTAGTAAGACCTCACCTAGAATATTGAGTTCAGTTCTGGTCACCTCGTTACAAAAAGGATATTGCTGCTCTAGAAAGAGTGCAAAGAAGAGCAACCAGAATTATCCCGGGTTTAAAAGGCATGTCATATGCAGACAGGCTAAAAGAATTGAATCTATTCAGTCTTGAACAAAGAAGACTACGCGGCGATCTGATTCAAACATTCAAAATCCTAAAAGGTAAAGACAATGTCGACCCAGGGGACGTCTTTGACCTGAAAAAAGAAACAAGGACCAGGGGTCACAAATGGAGATTAGATAAAGGGGCATTCAGAACAGAAAATAGGAAGCACTTTTTTACACAGAGAATTGTGAGGGTCTGGAACCAACTCCCCAGTAATGTTGTTGAAGCTGACACCCTGGGATCCTTCAAGGAGCTGCTTGATGAGATTCTGGGATCAATAAGCTACTAACAACCAAACGAGCAAGATGGGCTGAATGGCCTCCTGTAAACCTTAGCTTTAGTCATTACTTTTGGGGTTTTAAAAAACACTTCAAATGAGACCATGTTGTGGTCTGAGTTTGCCAATGGCTCTCTGAACACTGTTTTAGTTATTCTGTCTTCATTATTTGAAGAGACTAAATCAAGGCATGTCATTTGTCATTTCCACCATTTCAATTTCGTCCGTCGTGCTCCCCACCGGGTTCTTCCATTTTATATGGGGGAAGTTGAAATCCCCCATTTAGTATGGCTTCTCCTTTGCTACACGCATTTCTAATGTCATTGTATAACAGATTATTTTGCTCAGCGTCTGAATTTGGCGGTCTATAGCATGCTCCTATAATTATGCCCTTTGAATTTTTGTCCATTATTCTGACCCATATTGATTCGGCATTGTTTTCTTTGTCCAGATTTAACACCTGGGCTTCAAGACTATTTCTTATGTATAGTGCTACCCCTCCGCCTCTTCTGCCCTGCCTGTCTTTCCTATACAGTGTGTACCCACTAATATTATATTCGTCTCCATCACTCTCAGACAACCAAGTTTCTGTAACACCTATCACATCGTAGTTACGTGTTAGTGCAGTAGCTTCAAGTTCTAACATTTTGTTTCTGAGACTTCTAGCACTAAGATAAATACATTTAATAAAAAATATACAGAACAAATACCATGTCATATTAAATGGTAAGAAATTAAATATTTCTATGAAGTAGCATTTAATAAACTGAAATATTGAGATGTTTTCATACAGGAAGTCCCTGGTTTGTAGATTACAGGATAGCATAGAGATAGAGATATAGCAAGATAGAAACTGGAAATCAATGAGTGACAATGTAGTTTCTTAGGCAGAAAAGGGATTAGATTTGCAGCAGTAATCAGCAATAAAATAGAATCTTGGAATTTTATATTATTGAATTGCTACTGTGTAATGTAATAACTAGACTTGTAACTTGTTGTGTAGAAATGAAATTACAAAGACAATACGATAATTTATTCACAAAAAGTTTTTGAAAGTAAAAGATTCCACTCTGAATATTATCATGAGTCTCTGCATTCACTTTCAATATGATTTTAGATCAAACATTGGCAAAGTGAAAATAAAACCCCTAGAGCGTCACCGCAGCTGGGAAGTTGCATGTTACTCACAATATTTCCATACTGTCCCAGATTAGGACTTAAAAATCTGGTCACCTTATATATAAAGATGTAAACAACGTAAAACATTTTCAAGAAACACATATACTTAACATGACAGAAATACAAAAGCAATTTAAATTGTCACATAACCATAGACTGGTTCTTAAATTCTCTTACAAAATTAGAAATTGTACTGTAGTCCTCCTCTTGCCCTTGGCCCTCTTAGTGGGCTCCAATAATGGCGCCTGTAGCTATTGCACGCATTGAACCATGGGATTGATTGTCCTAGTGCCTTTGAGACACTTAAACATATTTTACTCGGCCAAGAAAAATATGCTTTCATCTTCCCTTTAACGGCGCCCAGCCCATAGGAAGTCGTAATGCTTTGTGAATGATAGAGGAAGTGAATGGGTACAGAGAGAGAAAAAGAACCACTGCAATACAGATATATATATATATATATATATATATATATATATATATATATATATATATATATATATATATATTACTGCATACATTATCAGCTAATAACAACACTTATTTCGTTGATGTTTTAACGTTTACATGGAGGGCTAGCATTGACAAGCGCAGTCCATGGAGCCCCCTGAAGAAAAGCCAATAATATACACAATGGAGAACAAACCGATTGTAACGTGTGAGTAACACTTTTTGTAGCAGATTTTTATTTTACATTGTACTACTACTATGGGCACCACTGCAACCTGTACCTGCCACCAAAGAAACGCGGCAAGTTGGGAGTTAATGGGGCATGATGGAGTCTTCCTGTATTTGATATATTATTAATAACTTTGCTTGTTTGTACGTCAATAGAATAATAGATACCGACAATGCTGGTATTTTGCCACAGTTTAAGACAACAGCTACCTGACCTGTCACACAGGAATGCGACTCTCTAGATATGGGCGGGATACTAAACGCCAAAGTGGTTTTGTTAAATATTTTTGTATGCTTGTGTGGAGCTTTTTTTTCTCGAACCGAAGAAAACAAAAATCATATTGCTGTTTTGTTTTGCGTGTATCCTTAGATGTGATGCAGTGTCATATGAACTGACAACCAGCTTGTACTACAGGGTCAGTTTCTTGCGCATGAGGGACAGAAACAACTAGTCATATATACACAGGACTGCAATTTTTCAGCCACGGGAGTCTTTTTTCTTTTTTTTTCTTTTTTTTGAAAAGAACAATTCAGTAGGTAATAATAATAATAATAATAATAATAATAATAATAATAAATAACACAATATTTATTTAACATTGCACCCCAAACTTGCGTCCTCGGCACTTATATAATGCCCTCTGCCGGTCCAGGGAAATGGCAGGAGGTGTCAAGATGTGCCGGAAAATAGGCTATATCTGTCCAGCTGTACAGATCAGAAAGTTTTTTGTTGCTAAACAATTTAACTTTTTTTAGCAAATGTATTTCATTTGAAAGGATTTTGTGCACGTTGTTTTATGCCTCTGACTGTAACGTCTGTCAGGCGTTATATAGGTGTGGTTAGTTTAATTTTCTTTTGCTTTCTCTCTCTTTTTGTTTTACAGTATAGCAGTTTTTGTGGTTGCATGGCTATACAGCTTACTCATTTGTTAACTCACTTTAATCCTGATCACCTGCACAACCCAAAAGAAGGTTGTTGGTTTTACTTCATCAGTGGCAACTCAACATGCTGGCTATCTTATTTCTGTAAGCCTAGACATTTTTCATAGTATTCGCCTTTTTTGAATATTATGTATCAATGTATTGTGATGTTTATTTTGAAAAATATATTTTACCTGTACAACTACAAAACAACAAATACAACATGATGGGAAGGGCTGCCATGCTGTATAACAGTTTCTCCACAAACTGTAAATTTATTATTTTCCAAACTAAATAATCCTAATTGCATAACATCCTTAATGCTTTGAGTTGAATAAAAACATACACCTGGCCAACAGTAGAACATTTCAGGATGGACTGTACTCTGAACATGGATGTATTACAGTTGGCAACTAATAATTGGGATTTCTGCTTAAATGGGATACAACTCTGGGAGACGGTTCTTCCCAATGCTATTTATGCCGTTAAATTGAGACGTCACTTCGTTTATTGGGATACAGTATTTTCAAATTATGAACAGAGATCACTTTTCAGAGCTAGACAGTTCTCGTAGCACAGTGCAGTGATTACGTGTTACGCTGTGACTCGGGCTGCTGTTGTGGCAAATAAAGTTGGCGTGTCAACATCGCAAGTGCCTCCTCGCCTTGTGATAAGATGTGATTCATTCGTTTTTCATGTATAAGTAAAAAAAAAAAAAAGATTAATTTGGTTTAGGAATAAAAAATCAAAAATTGACTCGTATTTTAAATTATGTATTTAACATTTATTCATAATGTGATGTGATTTCATTCTTTTTCTTTTCACTTAGAAACAAGAAAGTGTGACTAAGGTTGTCTCAAATGCCTCTTGTTTAATTGGGACAGCCGCTTATTCGGGATATTTTTACTTCTCCTGAGGCATCCCGATAAAGTGCCGTCGACTGTACAACCCCAAAAAGTGCAATAAGCAGCCTAGGGTCGACAGGCAATTGAAAATGAAACCAACCTGGGAAAAGACAAGATATGAAAGAGGGAAGCTGCTTGCATCTGTCAGGTCTTAGCCAATTGGAATGCAGTGTAGAATGTTAAATTGTATCAACCCACGACAAGCACAGATATTGTGCACTTAGACTCAGGATTTAGTTCAGCTAAGAAGTCCTCAGGGGATCTAGTGGAAATTGTTCTCAACCTGTAGACCAGTGGTTTTCAAACTGGGGTACGCAAGAAAAATCCTGTAATGGTGGACAACACTTTTTTTTTTTTATCATGTTGTAGTACTTTGTGACTTAGAAATCAAATCAACAATGTTGACTCTCCTTTAAAATAAAACCACAGCCGTACTGGTGTACTTTTCCTTTCTGTTGGGTGAGGTTAACTATGAATACAGCTGGCTACTGACAGTGAGTGAGCGTTGAGCGCACACATGGCTAACTTACATATTTAAAATAACAGAGCAGTGCTAAAAAAACATAAAAGAAACTCAAAGATTGCTTCTTAAAATTTGTACTGTTTACTAGGTAGTTTACTCTCTGGAGTTTAAATGTTCAGTGTTAGTAGCTTAATCAGTTCAGTGTTTTATCTACCTTTACATTTTTAATTAACCGTATTATTGAGTTGAGCAGGCAGCTGGGCCGCCCTACTTAGACAGTGAAATCATTCACTCGTTCTGCGCTGGAGCTGGAGCAACACGACTGTTGTCTTTACTTGCAATGCGTTTATGAGTTTCTTCATTATTATTTAATTAGTAATTCCTTTGTCGCATGAGTTCATTACCCTATGCCTTTGTTTGAAGAAATGCATGACTTTTGTTGACAATTGTTTTTTGATTTTGTTTGGAACCATAGTTTTGTTTTCGGAAGCATAACCTGTTTTTGGACTCTTAATTTGGAATCGTTTTGGCATACTTATACTTATTGGAGACTTAATGTTGACTCAGAAATGTGTTCATCTAGACAATGTGGGGAAGCTATAAAAAAAGGCCAACAAGATGCTTGGTTATATTGTGATGTGTTTAATTTAAATCAAAGGAAGTAATGTTAAAACTTTACAATGCATTAGTAAGACCTCATCTAGAATATTGTGTTCAGTTCTGGTCACCTCGTTACAAAAAGGATATTTATGCTCTAGAAAGAGTGCGAAGAAGAGCGACCAGATTTATCCCGGGTTTAAAAGGCATGTCGTATGCAGACAGGCCAAAATAATTGAATCTATTCAGTCTTGAACAAAGAAGACTATGCAGTGATCTGATTCAAGCATTCAAAATCCTAAAAGGTATAGACAATGTCGACCCAGGGGACTTTTTTGACCTGAAAAAAGAAACAAGGACCAGGGGTCACAAATGGAGATTAGATAAAGGGGCATTCAGAACAGAAAATAGGAGGCACTTTTTTACACAAAGAATTGTGAGGGTCTGGAACCAACTCCCTTGTAATGTTGTTCCAACAACATTAGCAGCAGGCTTTTTGAAGCGAGGTGGCTGTGCTGGATCGTACCTGCAGTACTGATATAACTTGGCTACAACCAACAGGAATACTTTTTGCCTGCGCTGTGTTCATGTTTGTTTTCTGAAAGCTGTTATTTGTTTTACATTTTGTTTAGCAGCCTCTGTAGTAGCCTTCCGTTTGATGTGTGATTCTGAAGCTAAATAGCGGTCTATTGTATTTTCTCCAAAGTCTCAGAAGCAATTACCTCCATTTGCATGTAAAATTTCTTGCGATCCTCAGCTGAAATATACTTTGCTTTTTTTGCTTTGTCGTCCAATTTTGGTATTTTACCTCCAATACTGAAAACTAGATTTTAGCAACCTAAATCAAAATAACAATCCAACACTGACTTTGTCCCGCCTCCTATTGTACAGTACAGGTCACAGAAAAGCCAGTACAGATGCGCTGATAGATACCCTAAAACTTAAAATAATTGCCGGGTCTCAAATAATCGCCTGTTTGCAATACGCGCTGGGTCTGCTGGCAAATATTGTAAATAAACGCCGGGTCTTTGTCATTGCCATTGAGCTGTGGAAGATGAGGAGCTTGAGCGTAATGAACTGCTAATAAGTGACAATGATGAAAGTGACTCTCAGGATTAATAAAAAATAATAATAATAATAATAATAATAGAAAACGTAATTTAAGGTGAGCCTACATGTAATGCATATTTGTTTAATGCAGTTATTACATTGTTAAAAGTTTTGATAATTTTAAGCGTGCTGAAGGTAGGCCTGATAAAAACCTCTTTGTGTATTTTAACTTGTTTTGTTGTATTAACAATGTACAAGTTTGAGATTAAACAATAAATCATTTTTGATAATACTTATTGCTTTTATTCATTTTTTTAATTTTTTTTTAGAAGTTTGTCCTTCTTCTTCTTCTTCTTATTAACAATGGTAGATCTAATTCTGTTTTTAAATACAAAATTGTAATTCTGCTTGTTTTCCAATGTTTTGCATACCGTATCCTTGATAACCAGTGCATATAAAAAGACCATATAATACTTTGGCTTTATACTCGAGGGTGTACAATACAATGTAATTGTGTTATAAATTGTGTCACTGACTGTGACAAGCTGGCTTTAGTGGTTATGTCAGACCAGAAAGGAGTACACAGACAGTAGTTGCAGTGAATCTGAGACGCTGCGGCGCTCAGTGTTTTATTAACACACAGAAAATAAAAAGGTTGAACAAAACAGAAGACAGGACACGGCACTTACGCCAAAATAAATAGACAAACTAAACGGACTAACACTTAAACAGTGAACGAACAGACAAACAAACACGGTGAGTAAAAAATAAACAAACAAGTATCGTGCTGGTCCTACCAGCACGCAATAGCAATTATTTCTTACTTTACTTTCTCTCCACACCCGTTCTCCACTCACCGAACACACAACCCCGAGTGAGTAAAACGTGCATCTATATATACTGTTGTGCCGGGATTCAATTACTAATTAATTATTCACTTGAATCCCAGCACGTACAACCCCGTGCTCACATATTATTACATACTTTAAATGCACGTGAAGTGCAATCACCGTACCTAAATACAGTTACACATTTTACACACTTGTGCTCATTACCCACATTATATTCCGTATACCAACTACAATACACCAACATTAACACACGCAACATACAACATAAAACACAAAAATACACAAAGGGGCAGGGCACACTGCCACAGTGACACACAACCTTTTAAGAAAGTTGCTGGAATGTTTAAATTGTTGCTACAAGGTTGTGTGTTAGCGGCCTCTCAATGACCGCATGAAGCATGTGAAGCGAGGTGATCTAATATAAACGCCGGTCTCAAATAATCACCGGTCTCTAATACATGCCAGGTCTGCAGGCAAATACTGTAAATAAACACCGAAGGCATTTAATTGATTTAATTTAATTTTTCAGTAGGCTGATTAAAACATTGTTGTCAGTAAACAAGAAAGTTAACAAAGTATATATTTTTTTAAATGTTATTTGTCTAAGGATGATTTGTTGTTTTTTTCCCCCCCAAAGTGCAATGCACACAGGACGGCAACAAATAAAAAATGCTTATCTACAGATTTAAGATATGTACTTTGCATTATTTGCAGTGTGCAGTGGTTCATTTAAATTGTGTTTTGTTTTCTTTTTTTCCCCGTATTATTCCAATATGCACTGGCCCCTAAAAGAGGTGAATGAAAGGCAAATAGTGTAAACAGGTGGTTAGCATCTACAGGTGAAATTATTACTAGGGATTGCATTTTTTTTATCTATTGAAAAAAGTTATACAAAAAACTTTTGCCAGCTTGACTTACTTTACTAGTTGCAGGTATAATGTATGTTTAAGTTATATAAGTAGTTTTAAAAAAAAAATTTTTTTACATGTATTATGTTTAGGGCTTCTGTTTTTTGGCTTTTATTAATTGTATTTTTCTGTGCTTATTTTTAGCTATTTTCGAGTTTTATGTAAATCGTTTTTTTTTTCTGCGCTTTTGTTTTTGATATACTGTATGAAATGAGTGTGTTTTCGGTTACTTTCCAAAATGCTTGAACTTTTTTTTTTGTGTCCAAATATGTATAGTAGTAACTCGACAGTACTTGCACACTTAAGTTGTACCTTCTTTCCTTTGTTGTCTTCCACAGAAATCCCTATGGTCACGGGCACATTCTTCTGGGGTTTTTGTGTGTAGGCATTTTTGTACATTTTGCCACAATTCTGCTTGAATACAGCTTGAATACAGCTTGAAATCCTGCTAACAAGCCTCCATCCTGATTTAAATCTTGCAAGCGGAGTCTCCAATAGAAATGTAGGAATGTGCCGTCATTCAGTAGTTGGGGCAGGTTTAAAGTATTGAGAACAAATCAATGATAGATGCAAGTCAGGAAGGCGGGACATTTGCCCAGCTTTTTCATTTTGACTAGCTGTATATTTAAGCTTGGTTTACATCTACTGGACAACAAATATTTTATTATCCACCAAAACCAGCCAGTCAATACTTTGCATTGACGAAAGCAACCAATCCTGTACCTGCAACTGCTGAGTCAGTCAATCACAGCCTGCAAGCTCGACTAGCGCTCAGACAGCATCTTCCAACAACAAACCAAGACATGGACAGTTCAGTAATATTGCTCCATTCAGATATCTGGCACTGTTTAGATAACTATAAGCAGCTCTGACAAGTAAAAAAAAGTTATTGAGTACGTCACATAAACATCTGAACAACCGAAGCTCATATATATATATATATATATATATATATATATATATATATATATATATATATATATATATGCACAGTACCAGTCAAAAGTTTGAGTACACTTGCTGGAAACAAGTTTTTTTTCATAATTGACAATGTTTTACGTCGTATACATTTCTGTAAATACTTGAAAATGAAAACACGTTACAATATACAAAACAAAACATAAGGAGTATCAAAGAAAATTTGATCAAGAAAATTGAAAATTGTCTCTAAATCTTGGATTCCTCAAAATAGCCACCCTTTGCCTTAACAGCCTCACAAACACGAGGCATTCGGTTAACAAGTTTCAGCAGGAAATCACCCGACATGTCTTCCCAGCTCTTCTGCAGCAATTCCCAGAGATGTAGGCCACTTGTGGGTAGCTTTGCTTGGACTCTTCTGTCCAGTTTGTCCCATACAAGTTCTATGGGATTGAGGTCTGGAGACTGGGCAGGCCAGGTCATTAGATTGAGTTGTCCTTCACTTTCCTTCTTCGCCAGATAGTTCTTGCACAACTTTTAGGTGTGTTTCGGGTCATTATCTTGCTGAAGAATGAAGGACTGCCCAACTAGCCGTAATCCTGATGGAATGGCATGCCTCTGAAGTATGCTATGATAGCCATGCTGGTTGAGCTTGCCATGGACTTGGTAAAGATCACCAACTCTGTCACCAGCAAAGCAACCCCAGACCACGACACTGCCTCCTCCATGCTTGACACTGGGAACCACACATGCAGAACTCATGCGCTCACCCTCTCTGCGTCTTACAAATACTCAGCGATTGGACCCAAATATTTCAAATTTTGACCCTTCGGTCCATAAGACCGACTTCCACTCCTCAAATGTCCAGTTTCTGTGTTTTTTGGCCCTCTTATTCTGCACTCTTAACAATGGTTTCTTTGCAGCAATTCTTCCAGTTAGGCCAGCTTCACGCAATCTCCTCTGAACAGTTGATGTTGAAACATCTGTACTTCTAGTAGCATTTAGTTGAGCTTGGCCACAGCAGTTACAGACACTTGCAAAGTTCTTGTGATTTGTCTTAAAGATTGACCTTCATTTCTTAAAGTAATTACAGTCTTTTTTCTTTGCTTAACTGAGCGTATTTTGCCATTTTCTGCTCCCTTACATTCAGGAATGACAAACTTGCTATATAGTAATCATGGACCCTCACCTGTTAACAATAATTGGTGACAAAAGGTTAATTAGGTAACATGCTAGTTAACTCAGAGAACATCTAACAAAGACACTTTTATATTTAGGCCAGTGTTCTAACACCGTGTTATACACATTTCAGACTTTTAACTGATTTGGGCTTCAGACTGAAATCCCCTTTGGGTGACCATTTCATTGAAACTGACAAGATTGCTAGGTTCAATACATTGTAAAACACCTGAACAGTTACAGGCCACTGGCGGGAGCCAGCTTCCACGGAATACTTCTGTGCCATCTGATCCAAAATATCAACTCCATATTTTGTTGAGTTATAAAACTCAACAGCATTTTTTTTTTCACTAGTCCTGATGGTAATTGACTGCTGAAGTGTGCTGAGTCACTTCCCTTGCTTTCCTTACCTCATTCATCTCCGGAATCACCTTCAGGTCCATAAAAACTGCAAGCACTGCACAGCAATTATGCGTCTTCGTTGACTCATTTTTCTCTTTTTATTATTTGCAGGAAAGTAACATATATGAAAGACTATCCTCTTGTGTAAACTCTCATGTATCCTCTCGTGAAACTGTGGAAGACTAATTAATTCTTCAGGGTAGCCTCTGACCTTTATAGTAACCTGGGTAACGAATAAGTTGCATACAAAGTGGCACCTACCAAAAAAGCGCACCTGGCAAGCAGGTGCAGCGTTTGAAAAGGCTGATTGAAAAACAATAGACTGTCAGTCATTCACTCAAGCAGAGAGTAGAGACTAATCTAATTAATCTAAACACACTGCGGACTGGTAAATAAAAATAATAAAGTAGAATACCGTTCTGTATACTCAAAATACAATTGTTTTAATGTAATAAAGTAATAATGTAATAAAGCTCCTTTATTTCTGCCTTCCAATGTTTCATGCGTTGTGAGAATATTTAAGACATACACACAGAAAGGTACATAAAAAGCCCCATATGTGTTGCACGAGTGGAGGAAATTACATTTTAAAACCAAAAACTGACAAAATGACAGCCGCGGGGCTTCTAGAACATATCAATCCTAAAACATTACACAAAAAAACAAGGGTTAGACATTTAAAAATGTTATTTCACAAAAGTGAAAACTGATTGTAACAGGACGAGGAGCCCTGTACATATATTTGTTTGTTTATTTATTTATAGAACGGGGTATCCCTCCGCCCCTGGGCAGTTTTATTGTTTTGCATTTGTTTTATTGTTGTATTATTATTATTATTATTATTATTATTATTATTATTATTATTGTATTTGTTTGTATTATGATTTATTTATTGTATATATGACGGCAAAGCACCGTTTGTTTTTCTTTTGTTTAGCAGCATGGATGGGAAGCCCCGTCCACATTAGAAAACTCGTGCAGAATGTGAACGAGGGATTAATAAATAATTGATAGGTAGTTAATCTGTCGGTCACTAATATAAAAGCCTGCAGCTCTCGGCACTCGTGGTGGGGTGTTCGAGAGGAGGAGCAAGAGAGGAGAGTAAAAATAAAAGAAAGAAAAGAAAAACTAAACAAAACTTAAAGGAACCCTGAAGGCTACTGCCCAGCCGGACCTTAAAGGACCTGTATTGTTTAGTTGTTTTGTGATCGTGATTTTGTTATTGTTTAAATCTTTTATTTTGCTCTGTGAGCAAAGTGTTTTTGTTTTAATAGTTTATTTATTTTTGTTTGAAAATAAACGGCACCTGGGGCTCCCGAGTGGCGCATCCAGCAAAAGCACTTGCCTAGAGTGTAGGATGCGCCCTATAGTCTGGACGTCGCGAGTTCGAGTCCAGGCTATTCCTTTGCCGACCGAGAACAGGAGCTTCCAGGGGGCGGCGCTCAATTGGCTGAGCGTTGCCCGGGGGGAGGAAGGGTTAGGTCGGCCAGGGTGTCCTCAGCTCACTGCGCACCAGCGACCCCTGTAGTCTGGCCGGGCGCCTGCGGACTTGCCTGTAAGCTGCCCGAGAGCTGCGTTGTCCTCCGACGCTGTAGCTCTTGGGTGGCTGCATGGTGAGTCCGCAGTGTGAAAAAAAAGCTGTTGGCTGACGGCACACGCTTCGGAGGACAGTGTGTGTTCGTCTTCGCCCTCTCGAGTCAGCGCAGGGGTGGTAGTGGTGAGCTGAGCTTAAAAAATAATTGGCCATTCTAAATTGGGAGAAAATAATAAAAACATAATGAATTACTGTTTGAAACAGTTTAAAAATGAAAGCAAATTCATTTAGAGTTTTCAATGCTAAGATTGACGGTACCTGCTTATACTGGTCACGTAAATCACAGTTCAACTGTACACATGCTAAATTAGAAACACTAAAGGCATTAATCATATTTTTTTTTCTGCAATTTAGGTGCTGGGGATCAGAATTTGTTTACTTCCCTCTACCACTCACTGGCACAGCAGCTTCCACGGGAGCCGATGGAATGGAGGAGGTTTGTGAGATTTTGTTATTTGCCTATAATTAGGGCTTGAAGCTTTCGATTTTAACCAATAACTGAAAAACACCCCTGAAGACCTATTTAGATTTTTTTTTTTTTTAAACTGATAAACCTGAGTTTTGCTAATATATATTTTTCATAAAGAAAACGCCTTTCAGAAGGCGGGCAGTGTGCAAAGACATTGTAAAGACATTGTAAAGACATTGCCACTGTGTGCATTTGAGTGGAGTTTATTTTTTATAACTGAAAATAACCGATTTTGTCAAATAAACTCAACAAAAAATAAAAATCGAAATTCAAGCCCTAATTATAATTAAATGAATGTACATAGATCACATTGCATATTATTTATTTTATTTATTGTTATTTATTGTATTTGTATAGCGCCTTTCATACCATGGTATCTCAAAGCGCTTTACGGAAAGTATGCATCATCATCAAAAAACAAAAAACAAACAAACAGTAAAACCACAAAATGAACAACATACAATTGTATTAATAATAGCAATAAATAACATAGTAAATAATAAAAACACAGGAAATAAGTAAAAATACGAGAAAATAAATAAGAACGTTATAAATAAGAAAGTTTACAAACGAGAGGAGGCCATTCGGCCCATCTGGTTGTTAGTAGCTTATTGATCCAAAAAGTAAAACCCCAAAAGTAATGACTAAAGCTAAGGTTTACAATTTTAGAAAAGCAAACTATGAAGGTATGAAACAGAGACTAACAGAAGTAGATTGGAGTAAAATAGAGAAAACATCCACAGAAAAAGGATGGCTGTTTTTTAAAAATGTAGTATTAGAGGTGCAAAACAATTACATCCCAAAAGTAATCTAAAACAAAATGGCCAAAATGGTTTAATAGATCAATTAAAAAAAATATTCAGCGAAAAAAGGCACTTTACAGAGCATTTTAAAAGGGACCAAAAACAAAGTACACAGAAAGAGTACTTGGAACTGCAAACACAAGTCAAAAGGGAAGTTAGAAAGGCCAAGAGAGAGATAGAAATCAATATTGCTAAGGGGGCTAAAACCAATTCCAAAGGCAGGATCTGATTCAAACATTCTAAATCCTAAAAGGTATAGACAATGTCGACCCAGGGGACTTTTTTAACCTGAAAAAAGAAACAAGGACCAGGGGTCACAAATGGAGATAAGATAAAGGGGCATTCAGAGCAGAAAATAGGAGGCACTTTTTTACACAGATAATTGTGAGGGTCTGGAACCAACTCCCCAGTAATGTTGTTGAAGCTGACACCCTGGGATCCTTCAAGAAGCTGCTTGATGAGATTCTGGGATCAATAAGCTACTAACAACCAAACGAGCAAGATGGGCTGAATGGCCTCCTCTCGTTTGTAAACTTTCTTATATTCTTATGTTCTTATGTTCTTAAATAAACAGGAGAAAAATTTTTTTTTAGATTTATTCTGCCTTTTATTGCAGCTTTGGTACCATTTATTGAGCAAAATTTGTAAAGGGTACTTTAGCTGAAACCTCCTGACAGAAGGGGTACAGTTTAAAAAAAAAAAAGGTTGAAAACCTATGAGTTAGAGAAGCAAAGTGTTACCTTGCAATAACCAATCGAGTTCGTTTTAAGACATGCAGTGCCTGCCCACTGATCTCTGAGCAGAGTGCAAAACTTAATGATGAGAAGATGGCGCCTGCAAATTATTATTATTATTATTATTATTATTATTATTATTATTATTTTTTTTTTGGACTGCATGTTACAGCAACAAACACAAAGGAAATAAGAAATGTTAAGGTGGGTATGACACCGTTACAAATTTAAGCGGCATCTAGGGGACTTTTTTTTTTTTAATGGGAATAAAATTGTATTAATTTTTGAATACATAAAACCAAAATCCCTACAACACTATCAACTCGAGGAGACAGCAACATCTTTACAATACTGTTTAAACATAATACAAATGCCTGTAGCACCTTAGACTTAATTATATAGTAGTAAATAAGACTTTTTGATTCTCTGTAGTGGTGTGTGCTTACTGCATTTCTCTTGACCGATACGATAGATAATAGCTACTGTTACTACTTGGTTTGGTAAATGAAAAAATGAAAAGTTACAGTGCCTTGTTCTTGCTGATATTTTCGAGTTTTTGTGTTTCATTTACTGACAATCACGTTTGCTAGTGATCATTGTTTAGTAGGGCGGTTTATATTAAATATGACGTTAGTTCTAATGAACACAGTGGCTCACCAATGGACAAACAGTGAATAAGAAAACGCACCCATATCACCTTAAACCGTGTGAACTCTGTAATCCATGGTATAGAAAAACAGTTGCGGTTTCAAAACGTTAGGTTACTTACCGTAACCTTGGTTCCCTGAAAGAGAAGACGACCACCAAGACATTATGTATATGGGATATTCCTGCCCATTGGGTAGGTATCGCTGAGCTCTTTATATCAGAGCTGCCTCTAGTGGAGTGTGCGGCTACCCTACCAGGTGGGGGCAAGCCAGCACTATTGTATGCAGTCGAGACTGTATCCACAATCCAACTGCTTAGAGAGGGGCTGTCCTAGGGACCGTGTCCCGTGACAGACAAAGAGCTGGTCAGATTGATGCAGAGCTCTTGTCCTATGCACGTAGCATCTCAATGCCCGCACTGGGCAGAGGCAGTTTAATCTCTCATCCTCTGTTGAAACAAACGGAGGTGGATGAAAAGACTCCATTTCCACAGACTGATTGACGTGGAAGGCTGTAATCACCTTGGGGAGGAAAGCAGGGTTGGTGCGCAGAGACACCCTGCTGCCATCTTTCCAAACACGCATGCAGGAGCTGTACAGACAGCGCCTTCAGCTCCCTGACCTGCTTAGCGGAGGTAATCGCCAAGGAAGGCTGTGTTAATAGACAGGTACTTCAACTCTATGGAGTGTATAGGCTCAGACGGGGCCTTCGTTAGAGCCTCCAGTGCAATATTAAGGCCCCATTCTGAGAGAACAGTCCTCCTGGGAGGGCGTAATCGCCGAGTAGCCAAAAAATGCGCGCCCGGAGACATTGAATCTACGGGGGCATGGCAAGCAGAGATAGCCGCTAAATACACCTTCAATGTGGAAGGTGATCTACCAGCATCAAGCAGTTCTTGCAGAAACTATAAGATGACTGGCATAGGGCAAGATATGGGGTCGTGGCAAGTTTGGAAATACCTCCACTTATAGGTATACAAAGACCTAGTGGAGTCTGCCCTTGCGCTCTGCAATGTACCCACAACTGCATCCGATAGCCCAAGGGCTAACCAGCGGTCCCTTTCAGGGGCCAGACCCAGAGCTGGGACCTGCCCGGTTCCGGGTGCCAAAGGGAGCCTCTCGCCTGACTGAGGAGATCCGGGGCAGAGCGGAATCTCCCAAGGCTGGCCGTGTAACAGCTGGCACAGGGTCGAAAACCAGAGTCTCCTGGGCCACTTGGGGGCCACTAGGAGAACCGACGCTTTCTCTAACCGGACTTTTTCGAGAAAGGCCAGTAGAAGTGGTATAGGTGGAAAAGCGTACAAAATCGCTTTGGGCCATTCGTGCGCTAGGGCGTCTACGCCGAGTGGACCACCTAAACAGTGGAGGGAGTGCCACAGGGGGCAATGCGTCGTCCCTGCTGAGGCAAAGAGATCAACTTGCCCCTTCCCGAACCTTTCCAAAATACGCTCCACTATCTGAGGGTGGAGTCGCCACTTTGACGGATGCGGACTGCTCCTGGAGAGGAGATCCGCTGCCCATTTCACTGCCCCAGGAATGTGCGTCGTCCGTAGGGACAGCAAGTTCCTCTGAGCCCACTGCAATAGCCTGAAGGCAATGCGATGCAACCCCGGGGACCGTAGGCCTCCCTGGTGGTTGACATACGCTACCACTGTCGTGTTGTCTGTCCGAATCAACACATGCGTGCCACCCAGAACTGGGAGAAAGTGGTGGAGGGCAAGGGAAACTGCTTGCAACTCCAGCATGTTTATTGCAGGGATTTCCAGCGGTCCGGCCAGGATCCGCGTACTCCTCTGCCTTCCCAGACCGCCCCCCAACCCAAGTTGGAGGTGTCCGTCGTCACCACTTGGCGGTTCATTCGCACACCTTTGCGCAGGTGAGAGGATGTTCTCCACCAGCGTAGGGCTGTCGACCACGCGTGAGACACAGTCAGCCGGTGGTGTCTATCGTGTTTGGCATGGAGGTGAAACACATTGAGCCACGCTTGTAGCGGGCCCATGCAAAGCAGACCCAGCTGAATGGCTGATGTGGCTGCGGCCATCAGACCCTGTAGTTTCTGGCACAATAGGAGTGACCTGCAATCCCTGTTGCAACAGGGAGAGGCAACCCTCGATAGCTGCAACTCTGTCGTCCGACAGGTATGTGCGCATCGCAATGGAGTACAGCCGGAGCCCCAAGTAAGTAGTGCAGTGCATCGGTGTAAGCTGACTCTTTGCCTCGTTGATAGTGAGGCCCAGCCTCGCCAGATGCTCTGTCACAACCACCGTGTGGGCCAGCGCTCCCTCCCGCGACTGGGAACAAATCAACCAGTCGTCAAGATAGTTTAATACTCTGACCCCCTGCAGCCACAGGGGAGCCAGGGTAGCGTCCACACACTTTGAAAACGGACGCGGAGCTAGGGAGAGGCCGAATGGCAGCACAGCAAACTCGTAAACGCTCCACTGAAAGGAAAAGAGGAGATACTTTCTGTGCTTTGGACGAATGGGAACGTGAAAATACGTGTCCGGTAAGTCCACTGTGGTAAACCAGTCGCCCGACTGAACGAACTGGAGGATGTGACGGTGCGTGAGCATTTGGAAGCTCCTTTCTTTTAAGAACCCATTGAGGAGCCTCAGGTCTAAGACGGGGCGAAACCTGCCGTCCTTCTTGGGTACCAGAAAATACCTCGAGTAGTACCCCTTTCTGAGGGAGGGGGGGGGGGGTCTATGAGGCGAATGGATCGCTTGCCCAGCAAGGCGGCCACTTCGTTCTGAAGTACCGAGGCCTGGAGAAGATCCGTCACAAAAGTATTCATGATGCCTCGAAAGGGAGGCGGTACCAAGCAAAATTGGAGTGCGTAACTGCTTTGCACGGTGGCGAGCACCCAGAAGTCTGAGGTGTAAGTGCGCCAGTACTGCAGCTGTTGTGCCGAAAAGGGGGTCAAGGCCACCAGCCTTCAGGGGCCCTGCTGGGGCTGCTGAGGCAGGGTAGTTTGGGGAGGCTGTCTAGGGCGCTAGCCCTGAAAACGCCTCCTGTGACGCTGGTGCGTGGGCTGGGTTGCCTGCGTTCCCTGCTGGTTGGGCCCGGTTGCTTGCCTCTGATGTGACCTGGAGGCGATGCCTTAGGTCACCCCGTGGAGCTGTGGGGACTGGGACTGTTCTAGTAACAGTCCGCGTCTGAGGAGCTTGCCAGCGGCTCGACCTGCCCCAGACGCGGAGGGGGAGCAACGTGGCCACCTGCCGGGACGCCTCGCGTTCCCGGTGGGATCTCTGTAAGATCTCCTCCACGGCTGGCCCAAAGGTATGTCCTGGGAATATAGGCACGTCAAGCAGCGCGGCCTTATCCGCATCAGGAACCCTGGCTTGTGACAGCCACAACTGTCTACGAGCCACAACCAAGCCAGCCAGGCTCCGGCCAAGAGCTTGTCCCTGGAGACCGGAGAGCTGCAGCAGTGTGCTGGACAGAAGACGTAACTCCGTGGCCATCGGCTCGGGGAGCGGGGCCTCGCGCAATACGCTATCCAAGTAGGCAGTAAGCACACTCGCTGTGTTAGACATACGAATTGCCTGCGCCCCTGCTGCATATGCCTGCCTGAGGTGCGTTAACGTCACCCTACACTGGGGATTCGGGCACATCCAATCCAACATCCAATCCAACCACCGGCGGGGCCTTAACCAGGGCCGTGATGGTGGCGTCTACCGGGGGAACCGCGCCAGGCCAAGCTTATCCGCACCCTCCAAGGAGGCAAGCGGTGCAGCATGTTTCAGCACGCTAGGACTTGAGACCGGATGATCCCAGGAGGCGCGTACCTCCTCCATGAAGTCTGGGAAGTATGTGAACTGCTGAGGGCGAGGGGCCATCGCGGAACACGGAGTGGCGTGGTTCCGGCGGTGGAGTCCAGGGGACCTGCTAGAAAGTTGCAGCGTGTCCCATAAGTGCTGAAACCGAGCCGGACAATGGGGGGGCACTGGCTTCCGAGGCAACCTCGAAGCCCGGATCCTCCTCAGCAGGGGTCCCACCGACCTGCATGTCAGAGGAGAAGGAGGCCTCGTCCCCAGAGGCTGCTATGGAAAATGTGCCCTCTAGCATCGGCTGAGACGC
Organism: Acipenser oxyrinchus oxyrinchus; assembly: GCA_030684275.1. Lineage (NCBI taxonomy): Eukaryota > Metazoa > Chordata > Actinopteri > Acipenseriformes > Acipenseridae > Acipenser > Acipenser oxyrinchus. The sequence continues at coordinate 34,582,162 of CM060255.1, forward strand.
CTCTCCCCACCCCCCCTGAACTCCCTTAGGGGAGGGGGGTATGGCAATTGGGGCTGTAACGAGGCCTGGGCCGCTGGCACCTGTTTAGCTAGGAGCTCTAGGACCTGGGCCATCTGGGCCTTCAGGTTCATAATATCCCTTGCCTGCTTGGAGCACTTCACCCTTCTCGTTTGTGGAGATGAGTAGCGACTGTAGGCAGCCTGCGCATCAGGGATGTTTAGCAGGGGGTCCTGGGACAGGTCATGGAGGAGGGGCTCTGGGGTTCTAAGAGCCGCCGACGGTCCGGCCATAGAGGACATAAGAACATAACAACATAATAAAGTTTACAAACGAGAGGAGGCCATTCAGCCCATCTTGATCATTTGGTTGTTAGTAGCTTATTGATCCCAGAATCTCATCAAGCAGCTTCTTGAAGGATCCCAGGCTGTCAGCTACAAAAACATTACTGGGGAGTTGGTTCCAGAAAAAAAAAGTGCCTCCTATTTTCTGTTCTGAATGCCCCTTTATCTAATCTCCATTTGTGACCCCTGGTCCTTGTTTCTTTTTTCAGGTCAAAAAAGTCCACATTGTCTATACTTTTAGGATTTTGAATGTTTGAAGCAGATTGCCGCATAGTCTTCTTTGTTCAAGACTGAATAGATTCAATTATTTTAGCCTGTCTGCATACAACATGCCTTTTAAACCCGGGATAATTCTGGTTGCTCTTCTTTGCACTCTTTCTAGAGCAGCAATATCCTTTTTGTAACAAGGTCACAATATATCCGAGCATCTAGTTGGCCTTTTTTGTAGCTTCCCTACATTGTCTAGATGAAGACATTTCTGAGTCAACATAAACTCCTAGGTCTTTTTCATAGTTCCTTTCTTCAATTTCAGTATCTCCCATATGATATTTATAATGCACATTTTTATTGCCTGCATGCACTTTTCTCTAATAAATGTCATTTGCCATGTGTCTGCCCAGTTCTGAATGCTGTCTAGATCATTTTGAATGATCTTTGCTGCTGCAACAGTGTTTGCCACTCCTCCTATTTTTGTGTCGTCTGCAAATTTAACAAGTTTGCTTACTATACCAGAAACTAAATCATTAATGTAGATTAGGAAAAGCAGATGACCTAATACTGATCCCTGTGGTTCACCACTGGTTAACTCGCTCCATTTTGAGGTTTCTCCTCTAATCAGTACTTTCTGTTTTCTACATGTTAACCACTCCCTAATCCATGTGCATGCATTTCCTTGAATCCCTACTGCGTTCAGTTTGAGAATTAATCTTTTATGCGGGACTTTGTCAAAAGCCTTCTGGAAATCTAAATAAACCATGTCGTATGCTTTGCAATTATCCATTGTTGATGTTGCATCCTCAAAAAAGTCAAGCAGGTTAGTTAGATACGATCTCCCTTTCCTAAAACCATGCTGACTGTCTCCCAGGATATTGTTACCATATAGGTAATTTTCCATTTTAGATCTTATTATAGTTTACATAAGCTTACATATAATAGAAGTCAGGCTTATTGGTCTGTAGTTACCTGGTTCGGTTTTGCCTCCCTTTTTGTGGATCGGTATTACGTTTGCAATTTTCCAGTCTGTTGGTACAACCCCTGTGTCAAGAGATTGTTGCATGATCTTGGTTAGCAGTTTGTAAATCACTTCTTTCATTTCTTTGAGTACTGTTGGGAGGATCTCATCCGGCCCAGGGGATTTGTTTATTTTAAGAGCTCCTAGTCCCTTTAACACTTCTGCCTCTGTTGTGCTAAAGTTATTTAAAATTGGATAGGAACAGGTCAACATGTGGGGCATGTTGTCCATGTCCTCCTTTGTAAAAACCTGTGAAAAGTAATCATTTAATATATTTGCTATTTTTTTTTCTTCATCTATGATTTTGCCATTTGTGTCTCTTAGGCATTTAACCTCCTATTTGAATGTTCTTTTGTTGTTATAATATTGGAAAAACATTTTGGAATTGGTTTAGCCCCCTAAGCAATATTGATTTCTATCTCTCTCTTGGCCTTTCTAACTTCCTTTTTGACTTGTGTTTGCAGTTCCAAGTACTCTTTCTGTGTACTTTGTTTTTGGTCCCTTTTAAACGCTCTTTAAAGTGCCTTTTTTCACTGAATATTTTTTTTTAATTGATCTATTAAACCATTTTGGCCATTTTGTTTTAGATTTAGATTTGTCTACTTTTGGGATGTAATTGTTTTGCGCCTCTAGTACTACATTTTTAAAAAAACAGCCATCCTTTTTCTGTGGATATTTTCTCTATTTTACTCCAATCTACTTCTGTTGTCTCTGTTTCATACCTTTATAGTTTGCTTTTCTAAAATTGTAAACCTTAGCTTTAGTCATTACTTTTGGGGTTTTAAAAAATACTTCAAATGAGACCATGTTGTGGTCTGAGTTTGCCAGTGGCTCTCTGACCTCTGTTTTAGTCATTCTGTCTTCATTATTTGAAAAGACTAAATCAAGCATGCCTCCCCTCTAGTCGGTGCCTTGACAAAGTGCATTAGGAAGTAGTCATTTGTCATTTCCACCATTTCAATTTCGTCCGTCGTGCTCCCCACTGGGTTCTCCCATTTTATACGGGGGAAGTTGAAATCCCCCATTAGTATGGCTTCTCCTTTTCTACACGCATTTCGAATGTCATTGCATAACAGATTATTTTGCTCAGCATCTGAATTTGGTGGTCTATAGCATGCTCCTATTATTATGCCTTTTGAATTTTTGTCCATTATTCTGACCCATATTGATTCTGCATTGTTTTCTTTGTCCTGATTTAACACCTGGGCTTCAAGACTATTTCTTATGTATAGCGCTACCCCTCCGCCTCTTCTGTCCTGCCTGTCTTTCCTATATAGTGTGTACCCACTAATATTATATTCGTCTCCATCACTCTCAGACAACCAAGTTTCTGTAACACCTATCACATTGTAGTTACTTGTTAGTGCAGTAGCTTCAAGTTCTAACATTTTGTTTCTGAGACTTCTAGCGTTAAGATAAATACATTTAATAGTTGTCTTACCTGAGTTGTTGCCCTTGTTTTGATGTGGTCTCCCTTCTGTTTTTTTGTTTTCTCCCCCCTTCCTTTCTAGTTTTAAATGCTTCTGGACCTCCTCAAGGATCCTTTCTCTGAGTAGATTGGTTCCCTTTCTGTATATAGATAGTCTTTGTTGTAGAATGTGCTCCAATGTTCAAGAAAGGTGAAGCCTTCCTGTGTGCACCACGATTTCAGCCATGCATTTTGATTTTGTATTTCAAGCTGTCCATATGGTCCTTTGCAAGGTGCCGGCAGTATCCCAGAAAATACCAGTTTTGGTCTTGTCTTTTAATTTCCTTTTAAAAAGATGTGGCAAAAGATTCTTTGGTCCGATGAAAATAAAATGGAACTATTTAGCCCAAATGCAAAGCGTTATGTCTGGCGCAAACCCAACACAGCACATCACCCAGATAACACCATCCCTACTGTGAAGCATGGTGGTGGCAGCATCATGCTATGGGGATGCTTTTCATCGGCAGAGACTGCGAAGTTTGTCAGGGTAGAGGGCAAAATGGATGGAGCTAAATACTTGAGGAAAACCTGCTTCAGTCTGCAAAAGACCTAAGACTGGGATGGAGATTCACCGTTCAGCAGGACAATGACCCCAAGCACACAGCCAAAGCAACACGAGTGGCTTAAAAACAAGAAAGTCAAAGCCCCGACTTGAATCCGATTAAGAATCTGTGGCAAGACTTAAGAATCTGTGGCAAGAGATTGCTGTCCACCAACGATCCCCATCCAACTTGACAGAGCTTGAACAATTTTGCCAAGAAGAATGGGCGAATATTGCACAATCCAGATGTGTAAACCTGCTAGAGACTTACCCCAAAAGACTCACAGCTGTAATTGCTGCCAAAGGTGGTTCTACTCAGGATGGTGAATACTTATCTAACCAAGTCATTTCAGTTTTTTTTTATTTTTCATTAACTGTTGTTTCACAATACAAATTCTCTTGTCTCTTCAAAGTGTTGAGTAGGTTGTGTAAATCAAAGGAAAAAAAAATCCCATTTAAATGCATCAAGATTTCAGGTTGTAACACAACAAACTTTGAAAACGTCCAAGGGGGGGGTCCAATTTTAATGATACTGTTATTCCTGAGGAAGTTATCATTCTTTTTTTAAAAAAAAAAAATGTTTTAATATCTTGTCGGTTCAATAGGTTGTAAGAGCACAATGTGTACTGCAGCTACTGCAGAGTTAACAAGACATTCATGGATATGAGAGACTTGCCAGTATCTGACTGCTTATTATCATCTTTCAGATTTGACAGAAACTGATTTGCAAAAGAGAGGTGCAGCTTTTAAGGGATGTCATTTTCTTTACAAATTAACCAATCCTGTGAGGCACAGCCCATTTACACAAAAGTGAGGGCAACATTTCACAAGTATCACCACTGACTAACACGTGTATCTACCTACCAAACATAACTCCAATAAGATAAGCAACCCTGGGTGGGGTATGTGCTCCATTTTAGTGTGCTCTGATTTATTAATCCCAATCTGTGCAGGTCTTATGGACGTCCACCAAAGATGATTCACCTGGAGGCCAACTTTGTCCAGTTTAAAGAAGACCTGTTACCCAAGGAAGACAATAAGGCACTTCTGACTTTCCCTTTTCTGCATATATACTGGACAGATTGCTGTGTAAGTATTGCTTAATTAGCATGTTGTAATTATAATGAATACAAATATGTTTTGAGATTGCTATAATAACTAATGGCATTGGATCGGTAATTTACCGTAAATTAGTGATAAAGATCGACTTATGTGAAAATGTGGGTTGGTTTGTGTTGATTATGTGTTTGGTTATGCATCAAAGTAAACCCCCAACCACCTCCCCTATACTTTTTTGTCCAAGAAGTGGAGTGTTCCCCTTTTCTTGTTTCCCAACCTCTCTATCGTGTAACAAAGGCAACCCTGGGTAGGGTATTGGATCACATTTGGAATCCCATATTTTTTTAATCAACCTCTATTCCAACCCTGGCGATCAAAACATGGAAGTGGCTTGCTTTTGTTACAAAAATGGCTAGTACATTGTTTGTCTGTATAGCATGTTGGCACAATGGGAACTTGCACTGTAAAAATAAATCTCTTCTTTGTATGTATAGTAGGAGTGATTTTACCTGTTTTGTCAAGCTGACATCATATTTTCTGGAAGCATTACTCAATGTCACTGTATTACATTTTGATAGTATGATAAATGTCAAAAAATATTATTACACAGCTATTAAAACCAGTAAAAAATACCATTAACATTTTTTAAAGTAGCTGTTTAAATATATAAAATCTAAAATAAAATGTACATAGCGGTATGTGTATCTCCCTCTTCTGGGTTTTAGCTGGAGCATATTTTCCAGATTTCTGCAACTACAAAATACAATGAACATCCTATACAAAAGGACATATAAGAACATATTAACAAGGACATATAAGGACATACAAAAGGGCATATTAAGCTCCTATCACAGTGCAAAGTTTGCAACATTTTTCTAGAAGGGGGAAAAAAAGCTTTTAATGTTTCAAAACAGAAATAAGCTTTGTGTTAATTTAAGTGCTCTTAGTTACATAACCTATTATTTATTTTATTTATTGCATTTATGTAGTGTTTTTTATACAAAAGTATCACAAAGCACAGTACCGTACATAGCAGAAAAAAAGACCAAACCACAATGCATTTGTATAGCATGTCACATATACAACTGCCACAATCGGACAATTTAAATAGCAGATTTAAATAACAGTATACACATAATACAAAAGCAGCAATTTTAAAGTTACATTAAAACCCACTAAGATAAGAAAGCCATTTTATAAAAGTGTGCTTTTAGTCTTGACTTGAAAACTGTAACGGTCCCAGCTTCCCTGACAAACAAAGGCAGAGCATTCCATAATTTAGGAGCTCTACAAGAAAAAGCCCTACCTCCTGTGTTGCTTTTGTTGACCCTAAGAATTAACCAGCAGCCCTGCATCCGTAACATGCAAATAACCAGGTGCTAATCCATTCAGGGCCTTTGTAAGTTAACAGCAAAATCTTAAAATCAATTCTATACTTCACAGGGAGCCAGTGTAAAAAGGCCAAAACTGGGGTAATATGTTCACCTTTACTAGTTTTAGTCAGAATTCTAGTGGCAGTATTATGAACAAGCTGCAAGCGAGATACCACACTTTTTGGGAACCCGAAGAAAGTGCATTACAATAATCAATTCTAGATGAAACAAGGGCATGCATTAGACTCTCGGTATCAGTTATAGAAATAATTGGTCTAAGTTTGGCTGTATTTCTCAAATGGTAAAAAAAATACTTTAATAACTTCCCTAATATGAGTCTCAAATGATAGATCCGGATCAAAGATGACCCCTAAACAATTTCTAGTTTAAGTTTTGATGAGAGACTGCAAGGGTCGAGCTCATGTAGTCCCACATTTCCTTTTAGTTGGTTCTGTGAGCCCACTAGCATAACCTGTTGTATCTGAATTCAACATTAGAACATTCTGTGACATCCAATGCTCAGGGCCGGATTAACACAGGGGCTTTAGGGGCTGCATCCCAGGGCTTCAGATTTTGAGGGGCCCCAAAAAATATATATAATTTATAATACAATATCTAAAAAATGAATAAGTAGCGTGTGACTGTATGGATCAGCTAAGACTGAATAATTTGACATTAATGTTAATCGAGTGTGGTGGTAGTAAAACAGTAAAGGGAAGAAAATGAATATGCAGAGGGGCCCCCTAAATGAGAACAGCCCCGGGCCCCCATTAAACTTAATCCGGCCCTGCCAATACTTGTCTGTAAGCCAAGTGCAGGGTTCTCACCAGGAATTTTTCACAGCGTGGTTGTAGGAGGAGCAGGGGGCGGGAGCGCAGGGGTGGCGAAAAAAACGGAGATCCTCGCAACCCCTTGCAGGAGAGGAAGGACAAGTCATGCACATGCTTACGCTTTGTGGAAGTAGTTGTCAGCATAATATTCTATATCTGTGGTTTTCAGTAGGTAGATGCAGAGTCTGTGTGATAGGATGACATACTCCCTAGCAACGCATGGATGCCAATCCACGGAGGGGAAACTAGATTTTTGCCATAGTGTTATCGTTTCTGTCTGACTGAGAAACCTGTTTTTATTATTATTATTATTTATTTCTTAGCAGATGACTTACAATTGTTACAAGATATCACATTATTTTTACATATAATTACCCATTTATACAGTTGGGTTTTTACTGGAGCAATCTAGGTAAAGTACCTTGCTCAAGGGTACAGCAGCAGTGTCCCCTACCTGGGATTGAACCCACTACCCTCCGGTCAAGAGTCCAGAGTCCAGAGCTCTAACCACTACACACTGCTGCACAGTGCTACCTTTCAAAACATTAAGAATGGCCTACGATTATTATTAAATTAGATTTTAAAATGTGGTCGTTAGAAGCTCAAAAGTAGAAGCGCTGATCTCTTAAGTTATACTATTAATATGTCACATACATTTTAAAATGTTTGTAATGATACTCTGTTAAATTGTCACACTGTTGTATTATTAAAGTACTATTCATATGGTAAAATGTGTAAGTCTTGTTCAATATATGAACAAGTTATGTAATATTTATTATTGCTTAAAAATGTGCAGAGTAAAATACTCTGGCCCACATACTCCTAACTTTTTTCCAATCTGGACCCCTTAAATTAAAAAAAAAAAAAAAAAAAAAAGTTGAAGTGCCCTGCTCTAACTACGGCAACTATCTGTCCAGGGTATACAAGAAACACATGCAAGCAGTTTTACATCAAGTACAGCATAACCCAGTCTGCGTTGCTGCAGATGAAACTACAGATGGGAGAGATAAGTGTCCTGAACATTGTATTTAATTTGTAATGTTATGAAAATTGTATATTTTTGTAACATTTTCGACTAGGCTGTATATTGTAATGACAGCTATAAGCTGTTTTTTCAAAACACCTTTATTTGTTGACTGACCTACAGTACATTTTTACTAGATTTTTCCTGAAAACTACAGAATCTCAGGGACTTAAATAAAAAATGAAAAAATGAATTCAATAGAAGAATAATCCCAATGCAAATACACAAACACTGTCACCTCTGCCAGTGAGTGCTGTAGTGCTGGTTGTGAATTTGCAATGTTATTTTAGTGCACAGGCAGTGTGTTGTTGTCCGGGTTTTGTGCTGGCCGTGGGCGACAGCTCCGGATTGTGTTTAGCCGTCTAGTCTAATACACAAGACAAACAAGACGATATATACAGACTGACAAAAACAAACAAAACACTCACGTTCTCTTTAAACACAGAAAAAACGGTCCTTTCAGTTCAGTTTCAAAAACCACAACAAAGGAACAGATTACGATTCTCCGTCCCCCTTATATGCTGTCACGCATGACCCCTTGGTAAACTAATGCAGCTGCCTTCACAATCTGCGGCTGCTACATTGTTTGTCTTCCGGTTCAATACGTTCTTGCAATGGAGTCTCGCCTTTTTCCAGACTGACCGACTTCCCGACCCGGGGAAAGAACTGTCAGGCCAGCCCGTCCAAAGAACTCTGTCCTCGCTGCTTAGCGCCCTCACAGGTCGGGGGGGGGGGGATTTACAACCAAGATTCATTATATTTCTGTCACAAAGACCTTGAAATAAAAAAGATTGACATTTCAAAACTGAATACACACTGAAACCTATCAGAAAGATAAGATTTGAACCAGGATAGGACAAGGCCAGACAGTCCCACTGTGCTTTCAAGACGATTCAGTAGGATGGAATGGTCGACAGTTCAAAGGCAGCACTTAGCTCTAGAAGAATTAAAACCGATGGAAATTCAGAGCTTATCAGCAGGTCATTCCCAACTCTGACAAATGCCGTCGCGGTGCTATGTGCAGCATGAAAACCAGACAAATTTCTTGAATACACCGTGAAGAGTTTGTAACTGAATTGCAACCTTTGCTTGAGGAAAAGCTCAGTATAAGTTACCTATATTGAACATTTAACATGTTTTCTTCCAAAGTACACGTTGTATTTTGTTAAAAAAATTAAAAAAAATGCTTATTAAAAAGGAAAATTCAAAATTGTAAAAAAAAATAAAAAGTCATTCATTGTGACAAAAATAAAATCATGATAAAAGAGATATGTTGCATGCCAGCTTTGTTTGTAAACAGTAAGAAGTAGGAGGCAGTGCTTGAGTGATTTGTACAGCATCGTAGGGAAGCCAGTGAAGATAGTGGGATTATAGTGCAGTGGTAGCAGTTTCTTATATAAATGGAGCTAATGTGCGGTTAGAACTGTTTTAAAACCCCATTATCCTGAATCTGTTTTGTCCTTTTCTCATCATAACTAATACAGAGTAGACTACTAGCTTATTTACAGACCTGAGTTTTGCTGTACAGTGACGGGTGATACTCATCAGTGGGAGCTGTATTTCCATGGTTTTCCATGTTTATTTTTTTAACCAAAATAAAACGGGATTGATGATTTTTGCAAATCCACCTTTATTAAATTATTTGTTTTTGGCACAGGGCTGAAATATATAGCAAAACCATAAAAAATATTATTTTAACACTGACGGATGTTAGATTTATGTCTACAGTTGGCATGCGATCGCACAAGTAAGCTTCCAAATGAAAAATGTAAACAACTTGTTGAACCAATTTAGGCTATCCTGCTACAGTTGCTTGTCTGCATATAAATTGAGACATTGAAATTTGCATTCTGTGTCGTTGATAGTTTCTTTCAAAACCATTATCAAAATACATTAATCGGTTCATACTAAATTAAAATAAACACACTATTACATTTAGTAGAGCTATGAAAAAGATGATAAACAATGAATATAGCAGCCTTAATACAAGTTATGCTGCTAAGCCTCTATATATTTAATACATTTTTCTGTTCTTTTGAGGTGCTTTTTCAGTTTTGTCTTTGTGTCTGGCGAATACGGATGTGTTTTAGCTGCGAGAATCTACCTTTGTATAAAGCTATTTTTAGCCCTGTTCACACTTGCATTTTAATACCGATATCATTGCGCAATCTCTATTCACACTGGAGCTGTTATCGGTGTTGTAACGGCAGCAGTCCAGATAAGCTGTGTACCTGCCTGTGGCAATGTGCCCTGCCCCTGTGTGTATTTTTGTGTTTTATGTTGTATGTTGCATGTGTTTAATGTTGGTGTATTGTAGTTGGTACACGGGAAATAATGTGGGTAATGAGCACAAGTGTTTAAAATGTATAATTATATTTAGGCACGGGAATTGCACTTCACTTCACATGCATTTAAAGTATTTAATATGTGAGCACGGGGTTGCAGAGAATTAGTTCACGTGCTGGGATTCAAGTGAATAATTAATTAGTAATTGAATCACGGCACAACAGTATATATAGATGCACAAAGCACTCACTCGGGTTTGTGTGTTCGGTGAGTGGAGAACGGGTGTGACGAGGAGAGAAAGTAAACTAAATAAACTAAACTAAAATAATAATTGTTATAAGTATTTGTACTCACCGTGTTTGTTTGTCTGTTAGTCCACCGTTTGTTTAAGGGTTAATCCGTTTAGTTTGTTAATTCCGTGTCCTGTTTTCTGTTTAAACCTTTTATTTTGCAATAAACGTACTGAGCGCAGCCATTGCGGCTCAGTTTCACTCATCACTACTGCCTGTCGGTGTACTCCTTTTCTGGTCTGACGTCACTACTACAGCTTGCTTGTCACACTGCCATTTTTACGCATTAAAAAATCTGAAATAAGCACTAAATTTAATGTGTAAAAATACACATAGCAATTTTGGTGCACAGCTTGTCTGCCTCATGTCCCGCCTCCCCTAAAAATTCCACTAACAACAACATCTCCCAGAATACAATGTCGTCAGTTGCTAGAAAACTGTACACAAGAAAAAAACAACAAACTAACATAATACATTCTCTGGCTAGCCTTGTTGTCTTTGCAGCCAATCACAGTAAAGGTCTCCACACACGGGATGAGATACAACAAGCGACAAAAATAAAACATGTATTTTAGATACAAGATGTTCACACTGACTGTGATGTGATAGACGACACTGACGCTCACAGAAGCGATCAGAAAAATAGGATTGGTGGCTAAGTTTGCTATTTTTTTTCGTGCGGTTGCTAGAGAACTGACCAATGAGCAACAGCTTCCCTTGGGTGCCTTTAGTGGCGGAAGAGAAAATAATTATTGCAGTATCAAAATACCAAAACCCTCCGCTACAAAACTTTAAAAGCACAACTGGATCAGCTTATTTTGCCTACCCAGTGCGTCAGCGCACACAAAGGCTGCGATGCTGGCTCCGGGGATCAACCACAGTGCAGACTCCCCAGCGCATCAGCATGACAACTGTCTGGATTGAGCTAAGTAGGCTACATCTCTGGGGTCTTCAATTGGCCACCTTCTATCTTCGGTGTTTTGTTGACTAGCCCACCACACCTCAAGAGGGCTCGATGGTGATTCTGGCGTCCCAGCATCACCCCCCTCCGTCCCCCACTCAACTCAGCCCAGCTTACTTACCCGTACATCAGCATTTCTTTTTTTCTATTGTGCTTGAGATCCCCAATCAGAATCTTTCCGTCTCAACCACAGCCAGTTGCTGCTCCTTTCTGCTGCTTCAGATAAGTTCTTCACTGTGCGACGCCACTGAATCCAACGTCTCTGAGAAATCGGGTTGTAGAGTGTGCCACAAATTCTTGACAACCCACCTCCACTGGGTAAACCCGAACTCTCCATCCTCGTTGTTCCGCTTCAGCGGCTAGTTGAGCATACCGCAGTTTCTTTCTCTCATACGCCTCATCTACAGCATCCTCCCATGGCACTGTTAACTACCAGGTGAACAAAGTGTGCTGATCCAGACCACAAGACAATATCTGGTCGAAGGTTAGTGGTGGCAATCTCAGATGGAAAAATAAGCCATTGACCAACATCTGCCAGCATTTTCCAGTCTCTAAAAGCTTCCAGTTATCCTGGGCATATGCATGTGTGTATGTTTACATACAGTACTGTGCAAAAGTTTTAGGCAGGTGTGAAAAAATGCTGTAAAGTAAGAATGCTTTCAAAAATAGACATGTTAATAGATTATATTTATCAATTAACTAAATGCAAAGTGAGTGAACAGAAGAAAAATCTAAATCAAATCCATATTTGGTGTGACCACCCTTTGCCTTCAAAACAGCATCAAGCATCAATTCTTCTAGGTACACTTGCACACAGTTTTTGAAGGAACTTCGGCAGGTAGGTTGGCCCAAACATCTTGGAGAACTAACCACAGTTCTTCTGTGGATTTAGGCAGCCTCAGTTGCTTCTCTCTCTTCATGTAATCCCAGACAGACTCAATGATGTTGAGATCAGGGGCTCTGTGGGGGCCATACCATCACTTCCATGACTCCTTGTTCTTCTTTACGCTGAAGATAGTTCTTAATGACTTTCGCTGTATGTTTGGGGTCGTTGTCATGCTGCAGAATAAATTTGGGGCCAATCAGATGCCTCCTTGATGGTATTGCATGATGGATAAGTATCTGCCTGTACTTCTCAGCATTGAGGAGACCATTAATTCTGACCAAATCCCCAACTCCATTTGCAGAAATGCAGCCCCAAACTTGCAAGGAACCTCCACCATGCTTCACTGTTGCCTGCAGACACTCATTCGTGTAAGCTCTCCAGCCCTTGTGAACAAACTGCCTTCTGCTACAGCCAAATATTTCAAATTTTGACTCATCAGTCCAGAGCACCTGCTGCCATTTTTCTGTACCCCAGTTCCTGTGTTTTGTGCATAGTTGAGTGGCTTGGCCTTGTTTCCCGCGTTGGAGGTATGGCTTTTTGGCCGCAAGTCTTCCATGAAGGCCACTTCTGACCAGACTTCTCCGGACAGTAGATGGGTGTACCAGGGTCCCACTGTTTTCTGCCAGTTCTGAGCTGATGGCACTGCTGGACATCTTCCGATTGTGAAGGGAAGTAAGCATGATGCTGATGATTTCATCTGCTGCAGTAAGTTTCCTTGGCCGACCACTGCGTCTACGGTCCTCAACGTTGCCCGTTTCTTTGTGCTTCATCAAAAGAGCTTGGACAGCACATCTGGAAACCCTGTCTGCCTTGAAATTTCTGCCTGGGAGAGACCTTGCTGATGCAGTATAACTACCTTGTGTCTTGTTGCTGTGCTCAGTCTTGCCATGGTGTATGACTTTTGACAGTAAACTGTCTTCAGCAACCTCACCTTGTTAGCTGAGTTTGGCTGTTCCTCACCCAGTTTTATTCCTCCTACACAGCTGTTTCTGTTTCAGTTAATGATTGTGTTTCAACCTACATATTGAATTGATGATCATTAGCACCTGTTTGGTATAATTGTTTAATCATACACCTGACTATATGCCTACAAAATCCCTGACTTTGTGCAAGTGTACCTAGAAGAATTGATGCTGTTTTGAAGGCAAAGGGTGGTCACACCAAATATGGATTTGATTTAGATTTTTCTTCTGTTCACTCACTTTGCATTTAGTTAATTGATAAATATAATCTATTAACATGTCTATTTTTGAAAGCATTCTTACTTTACAGCATTTTTTCACACCTGCCTAAAACTTTTGCACAGTACTGTATATGCGTAACTCAGTTATTATTTGTAATATTATATTGAAAAACCTGAACCTAATTTGAATACATTTTAACTAATTTTGTCTCATACAGACACACAGATTGTTTTTTTTGACACGTATTAATGTTTGTAATATAGTTTTATAGGGAATTTGCCACGACATCGCCACTGGTGTGAAAGGCAGTGTCGCAGCGAAAAATATGAGAATAAGGACATTTCAAAGCTATACAGGTTGAAGCACCCCAGTCCAGCTACAAATCCAAATAGAACCATCATAACTGCTAAAAAAATATGTCTATAATATTAAACAAACAGTTTTATAACTTATTAATGCATTTCCTTATTTTATTTCTGTATGGCTTTATAATGAAGTTTTAACATGTTAACTGAGTTTAAGAATTCTATGTTACAATATGTGTAACGTAATTAATTTGCAGTCAGTGTGATACCTCGAATAAAATGTTCTGAACCGATAAAGAACCTTGTAGAACACACGTGGTTGTACAGTAGTTCAAAGTAACATTGCAATAACATTGGAAAGCTCTTTATTAATGCCTACCCCATTACCATTAAATATTGTACAGTATGTATTGAGATTACTTCAAGGTAATTTTGCATTTTACCCCCTGAAAATACATGTTACTCTCTGTGTTCAAATTAGAGGGTAAGTTGCTCCCAGACCCAACACCTTATGTTCAGCGATGGTACCTGTGTTGTGTTATAACTCGGAACAGTTCAAGTCTGGACAGGTGGATCGGCAACAGAGTGGATTACACTGAGGCATGCACACACTTAAGTTACTCAACTCTGCTTTTACTTCCGTCACACGGGGCGAATAGGGTCAAGGGGTATAAAGAGAGCTCCAGGGCTATTTTTCTATTAAATGTCAATGGAGGGGTCGGATTGGGCTAATTTTCTCAGTGTTTGTTCAAAAAATAAAAATAAACTTCTGAAGCCCAGGGTCCATGGAAGAAATGTATTAGCCTGGTGAATGAAGACAAAACATAACAAAACATGTTGTTGAAGCTGACACCCTGGGATCCTTCAAGAAGCTGCTTGATGAGATTCTGGGATCAATAAGCTACTAACAACCACAAGCAACAAGCAAGATGGGCTGAATGACCTCCTCTTGTTTGTAAACTTTCTTATGTTCTTAATATTACCACTAGCCGATCATATTAAATATGTTTAAAAACAGATCTCATCTCGATTTTAAGTTTAATATTAATTGTATTGATGCAGTTTTAGGAAATGTAACGGAAGCAGGGTTTCACTTCCTACTTTTTTAGAGCTTTTTTAGAACAACCAAATGAGCAAGATGGGCCGAATGGCCTCCTCCTCTTGTTTGTAAATGTTCTTATGTTCTTATAATTGATAAGAAAAACTTACTTTTCTGGACAGTCCTTCATCTGCACAGGCTCGTTAAGATCACAGGTTTTCTAGTGCTGTAGAAAATCTTTTGTGACTGCAGTATCATATTGACATGTAGCAATAAGGGTGTGTACCTTTAGCTTGACGATGATACGATATGATTTAACCAAACGAGCAAGATGGGCTGAATGGCCTCCTCGTTTGTAAACTTTCTTATGTTCTTCTTATATGTACCTCGATATATGGGCTGCGATACGATACGTATCACGATACAACTAGTAAAGCACAAAAAGTTGCTTATCAGTATAATCCAGTAATGCCAACTGCAAAAACTTGCGATCCTGAATAATTATAATGTTACTGAAACATTTATTATTCAATCACATTAACTGTGTTCCTGAAACAAGTGTAAATAACTATTTAGAGCAAGGACATAGCAAACATACTACTCATTCTTCATTAAAGAAATAGGTCTGTACCAAACAATATATTCATATTGACAATAAGGCACCAAAACAAATGACATTACCTTCTAAAATATATTTAAAATAATAATAATAATAATAATAATAATAATAATAATAATAATAATAATAATAATAATAATAAAAAATTGAACAGTCATTATTTACAAAAATAACAAGGCTTTTTTTCAGATTAGCCTACTGCGCACGACTTCAAAAAATGAAAAACTATAATAAAATAAACATTTCAAAAGAAAATATTGTCTAACCAGCTCTAAACTGGTTATATGTTAAACCTACATACGCAATTGTAAAATCAAAATAATTATTTATAAAAATAACATAAAAAGAAAATAACTCGGTTCCCATTGTGTAACGGGAATGCGCATTCAGGGAAACATATTTAAAAGTAGCTCCCATATTAGCACAATCCACACAGATGTAACGCTTATCAACTTGTGTGCATTTACCACATACTGCTCTTTCACACTGGGCACAGATATCAGAAGTTTTATTTGTATTGCATTTAGTTACCTGGCATTGTTTTCTGTTGCGTGTGTCACTTGATGCGCACTGTATCCAGGTTGAGCTGCGTTTCCCTGCCGCTTTGCAGTTTTCTGATCGAAATGTTTCTGCCAAAGCTCTGTGGCTAACATCATAAGAGATCTCTCCTACTGATATTTTCCCTGGTGCATTCATTGTACAAAACTAAGGAATTGATGGCTGCATGTCCAGTGCATTGTAAAATACAGCAACTGGACACCGGTGATTGCTTTCACTGAGTGCTAAGTTTTGCGCAGGTGGTGGAAACGCTCTTCTTCTTTGTTTACTGTTGCAAACCAGGCTGGTTTTTTTTTCCCCCAACTGTTTTGCTAATTACAGTGAAATGAAAAAAAATATATATTGGTGAACTTCATCTCTTTCCCTAAGCACGGTTACATCAGCCTGACACATTGTCACCCAGTCTCTGACCAGCTGGGTGAGTTTCATCTTTGCACAGGTAGGGGTAGGGTCCGCTGCCAGCCAGAACTTGATCCCAAATTTGACAGGTTTGTTTGTCCAGTGACACTGTACTTTTGTCAGAAACGTGTCCATGTAATGTTTTATGTTTTGCTTGAAACAGGCAATGCTGTTTTCAATTAAGTAGATCAAAATTTCTGATGCCAAGGCAAATATATCTGTAGTTGCTATATTGCTGTAGTTGCAGACTATATATGCACATGTAGACAACCAGATGGCAGTTCTCCAAGGAATTGATATGATTGCGATAGATATTTGGATAACACATATCTAGACGTCCGAGCAATATTCTTTTCAAATACATACTGCTGTAAACTCAGCGGAGGTAGAGATAACAAACTGGCTTATATACATATAAAAAATAGCATATTGTAGGTTATACTAACAATAAAAGCATGTATTGTAACAAGCCATCAAAATGACTAGAAGTGCTTATAATTTTTTTATTTTTGCGATTCAGACTTTCAAACGGCGTCAGTATATTTAATACATGTATTTAGGCACAGACAACGGCGGATCTTTAACACATGCAGAGTAATTTAAATTTTAAAAGTGAAAACCGTGGGAGCTTCCGAGTGGCGCATCCAGTAAAAGCACTCGCGTAGAGTGCAGGATGCGCTCTATAGTCTGGACGCTGCGAGTTCGAGTCCAGGCTATTCCACAGCCGACCGTGGACGGGACCTCCAGGGGTGGCGCAATTGGCCAAGCATCACCGGGGAGGGAGGGTTAGGTCGGCCAGGGTGTTCTCGGCTCACCGCGCACCAGCGACCCCTGTAGTCTCGCCGGGCGCCTGCGGGCTTGCCTGTAAGCTGCCGAGAGCTGCGTTGTCCTCCGTCGCTGTAGCTCTTGGGGGCTGCATGGTGAGTCTGCAGTGTGAAAAAGCGTCGGCTGACGACACGCGCAGGAGGACAGTGTGTGTTCGTCTTTGCCCTCCCGAGTCAGCGCAGGGGTGGTAGCGGTGAGCTGAGCTTAAAAAAAATGGGTCATTCTAAATTGGGAGAAAAAATAAAAATAATTGGCAATGACTAAATTTATAAAAAAAAAAAAAAAGTGGAAACCGTCAAAATGACCACCATGGCGGTTTTGTAAAACAACAAAAGTCACATCTAATAAATTACAAACATACTTTTTTCTATACCTTGCTATACCTTGCTATATTTTTTCTATACCTTGCAGACTTTTCCATGTTAACAGCTGTCCCCAGTGGTGGGAATGTGTCATTTCAGGGTGAAAAATTGGCAAACCTAGCATGTCACCCATATTGATTGGCTCATGGCGGTCATGTTTGTTGATGTAGGAACTTTTTCCTGACTAATTTTTTTAGAGGACAGTACAAAGATAACGTATAACCAAGATTCACATCAATCAGCCAAAGGGCTCATGAGGAGTTGTTGTTTAAGCGTTTCACGCAAAATCCAACATAGCTGCCACACCATGTGACCGATCCATTTTTCCTTAAGTAGAATCAATTGTGGCCATGAGCGCACTATGTACAAAATTTTTCACAGCTGTACTATTTACCGTTCATAAGAAGACTTTTGAATATTGTCCAAACTTTTCATTAAATACAAGATGGCTGCCAAAGGCCGCCATATTGACCACGACACAACATCCCATAGTCCTCTACATCCGTGTCAAATTTCGTGCGTTTTGGTGTAGCTGACAAGAAGTTAGGCAGTTTTATAGCCAGTTGCGTATGTTGATGATGTCATGCATCACGTTTGACCTTTAGGAGAGGACAGAGGTCACAGGCGATGACATTTTTTTCATAGAGCACATATGACTTCCCATATGTGTTCCATTATAACTATGACCCTGTCGGCACGCCCTAGAAAATAGAATTTCAACATAAATGCCAATATGGCAGCAGTTATTACTTTCCAATGGTCTGTACAATTGTGTTGACATTGAAGAGCATATGTGCAATGGTGTTCTTGTTATGGATTGTAAAAGTTTTTTTTACAATTATCAATATGGCCGCCAAACCATGTGATCAAAATGTGTCATTTTCATATCACCAGTACTTCACGCGAGTCTCTGTGGCCATATAAAGTTTCATGACTGTAGTGTATTGCACCTTGGATTTATGCATGAATGTATGAAAATATAGCCGTCGTGAAACAGTTATTTGCGTGCCACGGCCATGTTTGTTTACGAAAAAGCGTGGATTTTACAAACGGTAGAAAGGACCTGGTCATGAACATGCGTGCCAATTTAGGTGTCGATTGTTGATTGGTGAAGATTGTTGAATATTTGCCGCCAATCCAGCGTAGCGGGCAAAGTAATTGTTCAATCAACTTCGATTGAACATATGTTTTTTGTATGCCATTGCTGCACTATCTGCAGCCATTGTCATAATTACACCTTAAGTTGTTTTTAACGGCAAGAGTTTTGAAAAATTCCCAAAATGTCCATGAGATCCAATATGGCGGTCGAACCATGTGACTTTTTCATTCAGGGACGCCAGTCTGGTTGTCCAGCCATAGGCATCTACTTATGTATGCGTTTTCATAACTCTGCAATGTTGTTTGTGCGGAAAAATAATAATAACTAGAAGTTGCAGGCAACTTTAAGGCTTCCAGGCCTTTACAGCAGAACAAGATACGGTCAGAGACTCGTGAAAATGGAAATCGTACGAACATGTTGTTAATTGGAAAGCATCATTTTATCGTGTGTGTTTTTTGCAGGACAACGGTTAGTATTTTATAAATGTCGATTTAGTATTCATTTTGATAACTACCTGTGATTCGTTGTGGGAGTGCAATTCGCGCTGTGGAACTTTCAGCTGCATATTTGAAATACCCGGCTGTCAATTTTCTGTAAACCCGAGATTATAGTAATTTTATGAAAAAAAAATTAAAATAATAATATAAAAAAATGTCAATTTTACACTGTTAAAAAATAAATGGCACAGTATTTTTTTTAACCATTATATTTACTGTTAGATGCGATAATAGTATTAAGCAGTATATGCTTTTCATGGTCATAAGCGGCCTCCTGTGGTGAGATTTTCCAAAGCAGTCTTTGTCTCCAGAGACTGTTGTACAGTTCGCCACAAGAGGGCAACCTTGTACCACCCCATAGTTAAAGGCCAAACTTTGTTTTTTTCTGCTTGTTAATGTAAAACACAGTCATATTTTGTTTTTTGTTGTAATAGTGGGATACTACAGGTAACAAGATAAGGTTAAATAGGTATAAGATTATGGCTGAAGCAGTGAGCTGTGGAAAAGGTGGTGAGTACTGCATAGAAGCTGGTCAGCTACAATTATAAAATAACACGGTTATAGAGCAAGCGATTCTTAACCGTTCTGTATATACTTTTATTTAAATGAAATAACCAGTTAATTAAAGATACACTTGCAAAGTGCCCCCAACTATCAGATACAACTCAAAAGTTTTATTTATAAACATCATATCTAACATTTGCTTAGCAGAAACATTGTATTTAAATGAAAAAAGAAATATATAAAAGGCTTTATTTTCAAGGCTTTTATTTTCAAAATTAGCGCATAAAAGGCCATATTAGGTTATATTAATAATAAAAGCTTGTGTTGTAACAAGCCGTCAAAATTAACTACTTTTGGCGGTTCTAGGTAGAAGTGCTCATAACTTTTTTTATTTTTGCAATTCTGACTTTCAAACGTCGTCAGTATATTCAATACATGTATTTAGGAAAAGTCAAGAACAGGCAACCGTGGATCTTTAACACACGCATAGTAATTTAAATTGTAAAAGTGTAAACCGTGGCGGTTCTAGTGTTAAAAAGAATAGTGCAGGTGTTTTGTTTTTTTTGGCTTCTGCCTGCATGTCCACGAGGTTACTTTTAACATTATAGCAGAGAAGCTGGCTGAAATAGCCAGTTAATGAAAGATACACTTCAAAGTCGTCCCCACCCCCACCCCGATTTTTAAACAAACTGTATTCGTGTGACTTGTAAAGCTCATGTATTAAACATATTAGTATTACTTTTGTGTTCTGGTTTAAAAATGTGTTTTTTTTATTTTTCCTGCTATAACTTACAACAGCGTTTTAAAAAAAAAATGATTACAAAACATTTGTATACAGCACGAGATCACGGTATTTTTATTCAAATAATTAATGTGTTTCAGTATGTCTACAGTTCTGTATATGCTTGCATGTCTACAAGGTTATTTGAAATAAACAAACAACATTAGTGCAGAGATTAGTCATTTTTCTCATACAGTGAGTGTGTGTGCGCGCACGGTGTTTTTTTCCCAGCGTTGATGCAATTGCAAACAGTAAAAATAATTATATGACGATTTTTAAGCAAACTGTATTCGTGTGACTTGTAAAGCTCATCTATTAAATATATTAGTATTGCGATTGTGTGCCGGTTTAAAAAAAAGTATGTTTTTTTGTGTCTTTTTATACTGTAGTGTGAGGCACATATCTGTTATATTTAAGACAAAAACATAAATACACAAGTACACGGCAGGCTTAGTACATTACTGCTGCCTGCTTCACGTCTTTAGGTTGTCTGACAGCACGAGTGTCAGAGAGCACTGCAGTTCTAAAGGGACAGCCAGAACGTGATGCGCTTTTGAAGTTCTGCTCGTTGTAGTTTTATTTATTATTATTTTTTATTTATTTCCTAGCTCGACATAACTACAACACGCATGTTTCCCTGTGGTTGCCTGGCTACACTTGTATGTCCACGTGGTTATTTTAAGTAAAGAAATAACATGACAGCAGAACAAGCTGATCCGCTCCTATTGTACTAAAATGTCTGCTGTTTTGGGGAGGAATTCTCTGTGAATAACCATGCGAGCTTAGTCCTTACAATTGTATTTAATAGAGCAAGCGA
The DNA here is from genome assembly GCA_030684275.1 of Acipenser oxyrinchus oxyrinchus. NCBI lineage: Eukaryota > Metazoa > Chordata > Actinopteri > Acipenseriformes > Acipenseridae > Acipenser > Acipenser oxyrinchus. The sequence goes on from CM060255.1 coordinate 34,603,441, forward strand.
TTCTGAACAGTTCTGTCTATGGCACTCATTACTTGAAAGATGCGTTTGTAAAGTCGACCCCCAGCCCGCCGCTGCTTCCTCCCTCCGTCCTCCAAAGCGTCTTTTCAATGGCTTACACTCGCGGCTTTCTTGCAGCAGATTCAGGATTTGTGACTGTGTTGTAAAAATAATTATATGACGATTTTTAAGCAAACTGTATTGGTGTGATTTGTAAAGCGCATGTATTAAACATATTAGTATTAAGATTGTGTTGTGGTTTAAAAGTACATGCGGTTTTTTTTTTGTTTTTTTTTGCCTGCTGTTCATTTACAACTGCGTTTCAAAAAAAAAAAAAAAAAATTACAAGACATTTGTTTACAGCACGAGATCACGGTATTTTTTTCAAATTAGTGTGTTTCAGTATTTCTACAATTCTGTATATGCCTGCATGTCCACAAGGTTATTTTAAATAAATAAACAACATTAGGGCAGAGATTAGTCATTTTTCTCATACAGTGAGTGTGTGTGCGCTGCGGTGTTTTTCCCAGCGTTGATGCAATTGCAAACAGTAAAAATAATTATATGACGATTTTTAAGCAAACTGTATTCGTGTGATTTGTTAAGCGCATGTATTAAACATATTAGTATTACGATTGTGTTGTGGTTTAAAAATATGTGCGTTTTTTTTTTTTGCCTGCTGTTCAGTTACAACTGCGTTTCAAAAAAAAAAAAAAAATGATTACAACACATTTCCATACAGCACGAGATCACGGTATTTTTTTCAAATAATTAGTGTGTTTCAGTATGTCTACAGTTCTGTATATGCTTGCATGTCTACATTCAAATAAACAAACAACATTAGTGCAGAGATTACAGTAATTTTTCTCATACAGTGAGTGTGTGTTGCTGTGCTGCTTTTTCCCAGCGTTGATGCAATTGCAAACAGTAAAAATAATTATATGACGATTTTTAAGCAAACTGTATTCGTGTGACTTGTAAAGCTCGTGTATTAAATATATTAGTATTACGATTGTGTGCTGGTTTAAAAATAACTGCAATCTTTTTGTGTGTCTTTTTATACTGTAGTGTGAGGCACATACCTGTTATATTTAAAAGACAAAAACATAAATACACAAGTACACGGCAGGCTTAGTACATTACTGCTGCCTGCTTCACGTCTTTACGTTGTCTGACAGCACGAGTGTCAGAGAGCACTGCAGTTCTAAAGGGGCAGCCAGAACGTGATGCGCTTTTGAAGTTCTGCTCGTTGTAGTTTTATTTATTATTATTTTTTATTTATTTCCTAGCTCGACATAACTACAACACGCATGTTTCCCTGTGGTTGCCTGGCTACACTTGTATGTCCACGTGGTTATTTTAAGTAAAGAAATAACATGACAGCAGAAAAAGCTGATCCGCTCCTATTATACTAAAGTGTCCGCTGTTTTGGGGAGGGATTCTCTGTGAATAACCATGCGAGCTTAGTCCTTACAATTGTATTTAATAGAGCAAGCGATTTTGAACAGTTGTGTCTATGGCACTCATAACCTGAATGATACGTTTGCAAAGTCGACCCCCCCCCCCCCGCGCTCCCTCCAAAGCGTCTTTTCAATAGCTTACACGCGCGGCTTTTTTGCAGCAGATTCAGGATTTGTGCCTGTGTTGTAAAAATAATAATATGACGATTCTTAAGCAAACTGTATTCGTGTGATTTGTTAAGCGCATGTATTAAACATATTAGTATTACGATTGTGTTGTGGTTTAAAAATACGTACTTTTTTTTTTTTTTTTTTGCCTGCCTTTCAGTTACAACTGCGTCTGCAGTACATTTACTAAGTGCATCAGGCATGCCAGGTCCAATTTATTTTCACACGCGCATTTAATTTTAGATGCGCTGTTTAAAAGTATTTTTCCCCACAATCAAACTGGTTTAAATGGCCCTGCATATCAACAAAGCACTCACTGGCAACTCCGGCCCCGCCCCACCCTTTCGTTCGCTACAGCTTTCACATATGCTTGAAATAAATAATAATAATACTAATAGTCGTACATACCGATCGATCATCTCCTAATCACTCATTTTATCACCAAACTCCTCAATAATGAGATCCAAGTCATTATTTTATTACTATAACATCTCAAAAAAGCTCTGCAAATGTCCGTGTTATTCTCTGTGGGGTGATTCAGTCACAGGCAGCTTGTTTCCTTTTGACCGCTCCTATCTAATCACGGGGCACGTATGACTATTCATGAGCTACGCCTTTTTTCGGCTTCTCTCGGCTCCTGTCGCTCCCACTCGGCCATTGAATGGTTTTCTTGGCTTTTCAGTTCTAAAGGGACAGCCAGAAGCGTGATGCGCTTTTGAAGTTCTGCTCGTTGTAGTTTTATTTATTATTATTTTGTATTTATTTACTAGCTCGACATAACTACAACACGCACGTTTCCCTGTGGTTGCCTGGCTACACGTGGTTATTTTAAGTAAAGAAATAACATTACAGCAGAACAAGCTGATCCGCTCCTATTATACTAAAATGTCCGCTGTTTTGGGAGGGATTCTCTGTGAATAACCACGCGAGCTTAGTCCTTACAATTGTATTTAATAGAGGAAGCGATTTTGAACAGTTCTGTCTATGGCACTCATAACCTGAATGATACGTTTGCAAAGTCGACCCCCCCCGCGCTCTAAAGCGTCTTTTCAATGGCTTACACGCGGCTTTTTGCAGCAGATTCAGGATTTGTGACTGTGTTGTAAAAATAATTATATGACGATTTTTAAACAAACTGTATTCGTGTGATTTGTAAAGCGCATGTATTAAACATATTAGTATTACGATTGTGTTGTGGTTTAAAAATACGTGCGTTTTTTTTCCTGCTGTTCAGTTACAACTGCGTTTAAAAAAAATGATTACAACACATTTCTATACAGCACGAGATCACGGTATTTTTTCAAATAATTAGTGTGTTTCAGTATGTCTACAGTTCTGTATATGCCTGCATGTCCACAAGGTTATTTTAAATAAATAAACAACATTAGGGCAGAGATTACAGTCATTTTTCTCGTACTTAGTGAGCGTGTGTGTGTGTGTGTGTGTGTGCGTGCTGCATTTCTTTTCCCAGCGTTGAAGCAGCTGCAACAGTTCCTAAAAAAAAGTTCTTAGTTACACTATGAGGCATTGTACACTGTACAGTGTGTATGTGTAATATAATACTAGCCATTCCAGTGTAATTACTGTGTTTAATGTTATACGAGTTCAGTAAAACAGTTTTTTCCAGACACCAGCAAAAAATGGCTGCCTTTTCTTCCCTAGACCTTGCTCACGTTTCCATGGCAACAGGTCCCTAGTGGTGGGAATGTATCATTGCAGGGTATGTTTTGGGCAAAATGCCATATCACCCACATTGATTGGCTCATAGCAGCCATGTTTGTTCATGTAGGAACTTTTCCTGAATAACTTTTTAGAGGACACTACAAAGATAACATATACCCAAGATTCACGTCAATCGGCCAAAGGGTTCATGAGGAGATGTCGTTTAAGCGTTTTACGCAAAATGGCACATAGTTTCCACACCATGTTACCGATCAACTTTTTCTTACGTAAAATCAATCTTGGACAGGAGCGCACTATGTACAAAAATTTTCACAGCTGTACTATGTACCGTTCTTGAGAAGAAGACATTTGAAAATTTCCCAAAAATTTCATTAAATCCAAGATGGCTGCCACACCATGTGACCAAAAGCCGCCATATTGACCATGGCACAACATCCCATAGTCCTCTACGTCCGTGCCAAATTTCGTGAGTTTTCGTGCAGCCGTTTAAAAGTTATAGGCTTTTGTAATTTGGGAGGAAGGAAAAAAAAAAATAATAATAATAACTAGAAGTTGCAGGCAACTTGAAGGCTTCCAGGCCTTTACAGCAGAACAAGATACGGTCAGAGACTCGTGAAAATGGAAATCGTACGAACATGTTGTTAATTGGAAAGCATCATTTTATCGTGTGTGTTTTTGCAGGACAACGGTTAGTATTTTATAAATGTCGATTTAGTATTCATTTTGATAACTACCTGCGATTCGTTGTGGGAGTGCAATTCGCTGTGGAACTTTCAGTTGCATATTTGAAATACCCGGCTGTCAATTTTCTGTACACCCGAGATTATAGTAATTTTATGAAAAAAATTCAAATAATAATATAAAAATGTCAATTTTACACTGTTAAAAAATAAACTGGGCACAGTATTTTTTAACCATTATATAATTTACTGTTAGATGCGATAATAGTATTAAGCAGTATATGCTTTTCATGGTCATAAACGGCCTCCTGTTGTGAGATTTTCCAAAGCAGTCTTTGTCTCCAGAGACTGTTGTACAGTTCGCCACAAGAGGGCAACCTTGTACCACCCCGTAGTTCAAGGCCAAACTTTGTTTTTTCTGCTTGTTAATGTAAAACACAGTGATATTTTGTTTTTTGTTCTAATAGTGGGATACTACAGGTAACAAGATAAGGTTAAATAGGTATAAGATTATGGCTGAAGCAGTGAGCTGTGGAAAAGGTGGTGAGTACTGCAAAGAAGCTGGTCAGCTACAATTATAAAATAACACGGTTATAGAGCAAGCGATTCTTAACCGTTCTGTATATACTTTTATTTAAATGAAATAACCAGTTAATTAAAGATACGCTTGCAATGTGCCCCCCAACTATCAGATACAACTCAAAAGTTTTATTTATAAACATCATATCTAACATTTGCTTAGCAGAAACATTGTATTATAAATGAAAAAATAAATATAAAAGGCTTTATTTTCAAAATTAGCGCATATAGGGCCATATAGCGCATTGTAGGTTATATTAATAATAAAAGCATGTGTTGTAACAAGCCGTCAAAATGATTACTTTGGGCGGTTCTAGGTAGAAGTGCTCATAACTTTTTTATTTTTGCAATTCTGACTTTCAAACGTTGTCAGTATATTCAATACATGTATTTAGGAAAAGTCAAGAACAGACAACCGTGGATCTTTAACACACGCATAGTAATTTCAATTTTAAAAGTGAAAACCGTCAAAAATGACTACCGTGGCAGTTCTAGTGTTAAAAAGAATAGTGCAGGTGTTTTGTTTTTGTGGCTTCTGCCTGCATGTCCACGAGGTTACTTTTAACATTATAGCAGAGAAGCTGGTCAGCTGGTATTTAATTAACTGAAATAACCAGTTAATGAAAGATACACTTCAAAGTCGTCCCCCCGATTTTTAAACAAACTGTATTCGTGTGACTTGTAAAGCTCATGTATTAAACATATTAGTATTACTATTGTGTTGTGGTTTAAACATAAGTGCGTTTTTTATTTTTCCTGCTATACAGTTACAACAGCGTTTAAAAAAAAAATGATTACAAAACATTTGTATACAGCACGAGATCACGGTATTTTTTCAAATAATTAGTGTGTTTCAGTATGTCTACAGTTCTACATATGCTTGCATGTCTACAAGGTTGTTTCAAATAAACAAACAACATTAGTGCAGAGATTACAGTCATTTTTCTCATACAGTGAGTGTGTGTGTGCGCGCTGCTTTTTTCCCAGCGTTGATGCAATTGCAAACAGTAAAAATAATTATATGACGATTTATTGTGTCTTTTTATAGTGTAGTGTGAGGCACATACCTGTTATATTTAAAAGACAAAAACATAAATACACAAGTACACGGCAGGCTTAGTACATCACTGCTGCCTGCTTCACGTTTACGTTGTCTGACAGCACGAGTGTCAGAGAGCACTGCAATTCTAAAGGGACAGCCAGAAGCGTGATGCGCTTTTGAAGTTCTGCTCGTTGTAGTTTTATTTATTATTATTTTTATTTATTTACTAGCTCGACATAACTACAACACGCATGTTTGCCTGTGGTTGCCTGGCTACACTCGTATGTCCACGTGGTTATTTTAAGTAAAGAAATAACATTACAGCAGAACAAGCTGATCCGCTCCTATTATACTAAAATGCCCGCTGTTTTGGGGAGGGATTCTCTGTGAATAACCATGCGAGCTTAGTCCTTACAATTGTATTTAATAGAGCAAGCGATTTTGAACAGTTGTGTCTATGGCACTCATAACCTGAATGATACGTTTGCAAAGTCGACCCCCCCGCTCCCTCCAAAGCGTCTTTTCAATAGCTTACACGCGGCTTTTTGCAGCAGATTCAGGATTTGTGCCTGTGTTGTAAAAATAATTATATGACGATTCTTAAGCAAACTGTATTCGTGTGATTTGTTAAGCGCATGTATTAAACATATTAGTATTACGATTGTGTTGTGGTTTAAAAATACGTGCTTTTTTTTTGCCTGCCTTTCAGTTACAACTGCGTCTGCAGTACATTTATTAAGTGCATCAGGCGCGTCAGGTCCAATTTATTTTCACACGCGCATTTAATTTTAGATGCGCTGTTTAAAAGTATTTTTCCCCACAATCAAACTGGTTTAAATGGCCCTGCATATCAACAAAGCACTCACTGGCAACTCCGGCCCCGCCCCACCCTTTCGTTCGCTACAGCTTTCACATATGCTTGAAATAAATAATAATAATACTAATAGTCGTACATACCGATCGATCATCTCCTAATCACTCATTTTATCACCAAACTCCTCAATAATGAGATCCAAGTCATTATTTTATTACTATAACATCTCAAAAAGCTCTGCAAATGTCCGTGTTATTCTCTGTGCGCTGATTCAGTCACAGGCAGCTTGTTTCCTTTTGACCGCTCCTATCTAATCACGGGGCACGTATGACTATTCATGAGCTACGCCCTTTTTTCGGCTTCTCTCGGCTCCTGTCGCTCCCACTCGGCCATTGAATGGTTTTCTTGGCTTTTTCAGTTCTAAAGGGACAGCCAGAACGTGATGCGCTTTTGAAGTTCTGCTCGTTGTAGTTTTATTTATTATTATTTTGTATTTATTTACTAGCTCGACATAACTACAACACGCACGTTTCCCTGTGGTTGCCTGGCTACACGTGGTTATTTTAAGTAAAGAAATAACATTACAGCAGAACAAGCTGATCCGCTCCTATTATACTAAAATGTCCGCTGTTTTGGGGAGGGATTCTCTGTGAATAACCACGCGAGCTTAGTCCTTACAATTGTATTTAATAGAGGAAGCGATTTTGAACAGTTCTGTCTATGGCACTCATAACCTGAATGATACGTTTGCAAAGTCGACCCCCGCCCCCCGCTCCAAAGCGTCTTTTCAATGGCTTACACGCGGCTTTTTGCAGCAGATTCAGGATTTGTGACTGTGTTGTAAAAATAATTATATGACGATTTTTAAACAAACTGTATTCGTGTGATTTGTAAAGCGCCACCGCTGATTCAGGATTTGTGACTGTTGTAAAAATAATTATATGACGATTTTTAAGCAAACTGTATTCGTGTGATTTGTAAAGCGCATGTATTAAACATATTAGTATTACGATTGTGTTGTGGTTTAAAAATACGTGCGTTTTTTTTGCCTAATGTTCAGTTACAACTGCGTTTAAAAAAATGATTACAACACATTTCTATACAGCACGAGATCACGGTATTTTTTCAAATAATTAGTGTGTTTCAGTATGTCTACAGTTCTGTATATGCCTGCATGTCCACAAGGTTATTTTAAATAAATAAACAACATTAGGGCAGAGATTACAGTCATTTTTCTCGTACTTAGTGAGCGTGTGTGTGTGTGTGCGTGCTGCATTTCTTTTCCCAGCGTTGAAGCAGCTGCAACAGTTCCTAAAAAAAAGTTCTTAGTTACACTATGAGGCATTGTACACTGTACAGTGTGTATGTGTAATATAATACTAGCCATTCCAGTGTAATTACTGTGTTTAATGTTATACGAGTTCAGTAAAACAGTTTTTTCCAGACACCAGCAAAAAATGGCTGCCTTTTCTTCCCTAGACCTTGCTCACATTTCCATGGCAACAGGTCCCTAGTGGTGGGAATGTATCATTGCAGGGTATGTTTTGGGCAAAAATGCCATATCACCCACATTGATTGGCTCATAGCAGCCATGTTTGTTCATGTAGGAACTTTTCCTGAATAACTTTTTTAGAGGACACTAGAAAGATAACATATACCCAAGATTCACGTCAATCGGCCAAAGGGTTCATGAGGAGATGTCGTTTAAGCGTTTTATGCAAAATGGCACACCATGTTACCGATCAACTTTTTTCTTACGTAAAATCAATCTTGGACAGGAGCGCACTATGTACAAAAATTTTCACAGCTGTACTATGTACCGTTTTTGAGAAGAAGACATTTGAAAATTTCCCAAAAATTTCATTAAATCCAAGATGGCTGCCACACCATGTGACCAAAAGCCGCCATATTGACCATGGCACAACATCCCATAGTCCTCTACGTCCGTGCCAAATTTCGTGAGTTTTCGTGCAGCCGTTTAAAAGTTATAGGCTTTTGTAATTTGGGAGGAAGGAAAAAAAAAAAAAAATAATAATAATAATAATAATAATAAAAATCTTTACAACAACAATAGGCTTCCCGGCCATTCTGGCCTGGAAGCCTAATAATAACTAGAAGTTGCAGGCAACTTGAAGGCTTCCAGGCCTTTACAGCAGAACAAGATACAGTCAGAGACTCGTGAAAATGGAAATCGTACGAACATGTTCTGCTCGTTGTAGTTTTATTTATTATTATTTTTTATTTATTTACTAGCTCGACATAACTACAACACGCATGTTTCCCTGTGGTTGCCTGGCTACACTTGTATGTCCACGTGGTTATTTTAAGTAAAGAAATAACATTACAGCAGAACAAGCTGATCCGGTCCTATTATACTAAAATGTCCGCTGTTTTGGGGAGGGATTCTTTGTGAATAACCACGCGAGCTTAGTCCTTACAATTGTATTTAATAGAGCAAGCGATTTTGAACAGTTCTGTCTATGGTACTCATTACTTGAATGATACGTTTGCAAAGTCGACCCCCTCGCTCCCTCCAAAGCGTCTTTTCAATAGCTTACACGCTGCTTTTTGCAGCAGATTCAGGATTTGTGACTGTGTTGTAAAAATAATTATATGACGATTCTTAAGCAAACTGTATTCGTGTGATTTGTTGCGCATGTATTAAACATATTAGTATTACGATTGTGTTGTGGTTTAAAAATACGTGCTTTTTTTTTGCCTGCCTTTCAGTTACAACTGCGTCTGCAGTACATTTATTAAGTGCATCAGGCGCGTCAGGTCCAATTTATTTTCACACGCGCATTTAATTTTAGATGCGCTGTTTAAAAGTATTTTTCCCCACAATCAAACTGGTTTAAATGGCCCTGCATATCAACAAAGCACTCACTGGAAACTCCGGCCCTGCCCCACCCTTTTGTTCGCTACAGCTTTCACATATGCTTGAAATAAATAATAATAATAGTCGTACATACCGATCGATCATCTCCTAATCACTCATTTTATCACCAAACTCCTCAATAATGAGATCCAAGTCATTATTTTATTACTATAACATCTCAAAAAAGCTCTGCAAATATCCGTGTTATTCTCTGTGCGCTGAATCAGTCACAGGCAGCGTGTTTTCTTTTGACCGCTCCAATCTAATCACGGGGCACGTATGACTATTCATGAGCTACGCCCTTTTTTTTCGGCTTCTCTCGGCTCCTGTCGCTCCCACTCGGCCATTGAATAGTTTTGTTGGCTTTTTCAGTTCTAAAGGGACAGCCACAACGTGATGCGCTTTTGAAGTTCTGCTCGTTGTAGTTTTATTTATTATTATTTTGTATTTATTTAGTAGCTCGACATAACTACAACACGCACGTTTCCCTGTGGTTGCCTGGCTACACGTGGTTATTTTAAGTAAAGAAATAACATTACAGCAGAACAAGCTGATCCGCTCCTATTATACTAAAATGTCCGCTGTTTTGGGGAGGGATTCTCTGAATAACCACGCGAGCTTAGTCCTTACAATTGTATTTAATAGAGGAAGCGATTTTGAACAGTTCTGTCTATGGCACTCATAACCTGAATGATACGTTTGCAAAGTCGACCCCCTGTCCCCGCGGCCCAAAGCGTCTTTTCAATGGCTTACACGCGGCTTTTTTGCAGCAGATTCAGGATTTGTGACTGTGTTGTAAAATAATTATATGACGATTTTAAACAAACTGTATTCGTGTGATTTGTAAAGCGCCGCGCCGCTGATTCAGGATTTGTGACTGTTGTAAAATAATTATATGACGATTTTAAGCAAACTGTATTCGTGTGATTTGTAAAGCGCATGTATTAAACATATTAGTATTACGATTGTGTTGTGGTTTAAAAATACGCATGCTTTTTTTGCCTAATGTTCAGTTACAACTGCGTTTAAAAAATGATTACAACACATTTCTATACAGCACGAGATCACGGTATTTTTTCAAATAATTAGTGTGTTTCAGTATGTCTACAGTTTTGTATATGCCTGCATGTCCACAAGGTTATTTTAAATAAATAAACAACATTAGGGCAGAGATTACAGTCATTTTTCTCGTACTTAGTGAGCGTGTGTGTGTGTGTGTGTGCGTGCTGCATTTCTTTTCCCAGCGTTGAAGCAGCTGCAACAGTTCCTAAAAAAAAGTTCTTAGTTACACTATGAGGCATTGTACACTGTACAGTGTGTATGTGTAATATAATACTAGCCATTCCAGTGTAATTACTGTGTTTAATGTTATACGAGTTTGTAAAACAGTTTTTTCCAGACACCAGCAAAAAATGGCTGCCTTTTCTTCCCTAGACCTTGCTCACATTTCCATAGCAACAGGTCCCTAGTGGTGGGAATGTATCATTGCAGGGTATGTTTTGGGCAAAATGCCATATCACCCACATTGATTGGCTCATAGCAGCCATGTTTGTTCATGTAGGAACTTTTCCTGAATAACTTTTTTAGAGGACACTACAAAGATAACATATACCCAAGATTCACGTCAATCGGCCAAAGGGTTCATGAGGAGATGTCATTTAAGCGTTTTACGCAAAATGGCACATAGTTTCCACACCATGTTACCGATCAACTTTTTTCTTACGTAAAATCAATCTTGGACAGGAGCGCACTATGTACAAAAATTTTCACAGGTGTACTATGTACCGTTCTTGAGAAGAAGACATTTGAAAATTTCCCAAAAATTTCATTAAATCCAAGATGGCTGCCACACCATGTGACCAAAAGCCGCCATATTGACCATGGCACAACATCCCATAGTCCTCTACGTCCGTGCCAAATTTCGTGAGTTTTCGTGCAGCCGTTTAAAAGTTATAGGCTTTTGTAATTTGGGAGGAAGGAAAAAAAAAAATAATAATAATAATAATAATAATAATAATAAAAATCTTTACAACAACAATAGGCTTCCCGGCCATTCTGGCCTGGAAGCCTAAAAATCTTTACAACAACAATAGGCTTCCCGGCCATTCTGGCCTGGAAGCCTAATAATAAAAATCTTTACAACAACAATAGGCTTCCCGGCCATTCTGGCCAGGAAGCCTAATAATAATAATAAAAATCTTTACAACAACAATAGGCTTCCAGCCATTCTGGCCTGGAAGCGTAATAATAATAATAATAATAATAAAAATCTTAACAACAACAATAGGCTTCCAGCCATTCTGGACTGGAAGCCCAATAAAAATCTTAACAACAACAATAGGCTTCCAGCCATTCTGGCCTGGAAGCCTAATAATAATAATAATAATAATAATAATAATAATAATAATAATAATAATAATAAACATAACAGTAACAATAGGCTTCCCAGCCTTTGGCTTGGAAGCCTAATAATAATAAACATAACAATAACAATAGGCTTCCCAGCCTTTGGCTTGGAAGCCGAATAAAATCGACCTGTGTTTCATGAAATTAGCAGTAACATCTGTCTACTGTATTTGACTACATCTTGTTTGCTTATATGACGGTAGAGGAAGATACTTCCTGCTCCTTGCTGTCATCACATGATACCGTTGTAACGTATCAAGTGTGTGGGAGGTACTGGGTACTGCAGTTCGAATCTTTTTTTTTTTTTTTTTTTTGTCCCGTGGTGCAAACTCAGTGATCACAGGCTAAAAAAAAACCCTTAGTAACCACGTGTTTTTCCAATATAGTTACTATGCATGAAACCTTGTATCTCAGACTTGTTGTGTCTGGTTTAGTTGGTGGTGGAGAGAAACTAGTCTACATTTGCACCTATTTGACATTTTTCTAAGAATATTATTTTTGTGATCCCTCTATGTATTACTTTATTATACTTTATTTGATCTTCATTTTTCTACCATTCCCCAAAAAACTTTTTTTTTTTTTTTTTTTTTAACTTTTATTCATCAGATTTTGTTTCCAGATCATTTTAATTTGTCCTTTCTTTTCTTTTTTTGTTTTTGTTTTTTGAAATAATAATTTTGATTAAAATGTATTGGATTTATTTTTTAGGTTATACAGTATTTTTTTTCACCTCTTCTCTCTTCGATTTGACAACAGTTTGTTTTTAGAGAAGGGTGGTTTTTCATTTTCTACTAAAATAAGATTTTTTTCTCATCACGGTTTCATAAAATCTTTTTGATTTGTATACAATATATAATTATTGGTTTTAATTTATTTTTCTTTTGCTCCATAAAAAAACAAAAAAACAAAAAAAACTTTACATTATTATAAAAAAATATATTGTATTGTCATGTTAGAAGGACTGGCTTTAAAAATGTATTAAAAAATATATATATATCTCCTCTCATCTCACAACATAATAGGATATAATTGTATTATCAATTTTCTATTGTGACAGTATTGTATATTTCAGATCAGATTAATTTTCCTATTCTGCATTTTGATTTTTTTCTACTTTATTTTTTATTTTTTGTAAAAAAACATTTTAATTAGTATTAATTGATTTTAGGTTATATTTTCTACAATTTTACAGTAATTAAGGATTTTTGGGGGTTGGTGTTTCAAGAAGTACTGTACAGATCCAATTTTTCTCCTTTCCCAACAATTTGAATTGATTTTGTTTTCATTTGCTTCATTTAAAAAATATATATATAATAATTATATTGAAATTGGGATAAATTGGCCTTGAAATTGATTTGTGTTTTTATTATTTTATTGTTAATTTTGAAGCTTTACTCAGTAAAATTGCAAGAAAGTGGCTCATTGAAGAGGCTGTTGCTGACATCCTAATGGAATCAGACTCCGAGAGAGATTTTGTGCCTGATGACCCTGGTAGTGAATATGTACCGAGTGACTCTTCCTCCAGTGAGAAATCCAGCAGTAGTGAGGAGCCAATGGACATTGAGCCTGAGACCCTACCAGAACAGAACTGGATTTCAGCCACTCTGATTAGACCCCCCTAATAACATCCAGCCTCAAATTCCACCTTTTTCTGGCACAACAGGTATCAGGGTGAACACAACTGGATTGACCCCAATTGACTTCTTCCAGCTATTCATCACTGATGACTTTTTTGAGTATTTGGTTATTCAAACCAATTTGTATGTCCAGCAATACATGGCACAATATGGGGACAACCTGGGGCGATGTTCTAGGGTGCGCAAATGGGTCCCCACTAATTTAATTGAAATGAAAAAGTTCTGGGATTTATCCCTTCTGATGGGACTGGTGCATAAGCCTAGAATTGATTTATATTGGTCCACTGACCCTCTTCACACTTGCCCAATTGTCCCTGCCACCATGAGCCGGGACAGGTTCCAATTAATTTTTAAAATAAAAAATTTACACTAATGACAATTCTAATGCTCTCCTGAGGGACCATCCTGAATTTACCAGACTCTTCAAATTGCGTTCCCTTCTCGATCACCTACAGAATAAATTTGAAAATGTATCTGTGGATGTCCCTCCTTCTATTCAAGGGGAGGCTCATTTTTAAACAGTATATTCCCATGAAACGTGCCCGTTATGGGATTAAACTGTACAAACTGTGTGAGAGCTCCAGTGGGTACACTCATCGGTTCAGAGTGTACACAGGGAAGGACTCTCAGATTGAGCCACCTGGCTGCCCCCCATGGTTGCAGACCACTGAGAAAATTGTATGGGATGTTTTTCTGCTCCTAAATTTGAGCTACCATTTGTATGTAGACAACTTCTACACAGGAATCCCTCTGTTTAGGGTTTTGTACACATCTCAAACAATGGCTTGTGGCACAATAAGACCAAACCGGAAGCGATTTCCCCATCAATTGGTAGCCAAGAAAGATAGGTGTGGCGAAACCAGCGCTCTGCGCTGAGGAACTGCTGGCAATGAAATACACTGATAAAAAAGATGTGTACCTCATCACCACCAATCACAGTGAGGCCACGGTGGCAGTTCCTGTGTGAGGTTGGGACACTCGCACAAATAATCCTGAATGTGTGCTGGACTACAATAGACATGGGAGGTGTAGATAAGTCGGACCAAATGCTGGAGCAGTACAGTGCTGCAAGGAAGACCATGGCATGGTATAAAAAACTCTCCATGTACATGGTCCAGATTTCGTTATACAACAGCCATGTTGTGTACTGGAAGCTCCAGAAAACAAGCTTACTTTTCTAGCCTTTCAGACTTCTGTCATCTCCAGCCTCATATTTGCCAGCCTAGAAATGCCAGAAACAGTAAGATTAGAGACAGTGGCTAGACTTACTGAACGTCACACTGCCACCATCTGGGAGTAAAGCAAGGCCACAAAAAGGTGCCGTGTATGTTCCCGCAAGGGCATGCGGAGGGATACACGGTACTACTGTCCGCACTGTCCCTCTCAGACAGGCCTCTGTTTGGAGGAGTGTTTTGAAAGGTACCACACGGTACAGGAGTACTGGAATTACTAAACCCCAGAACAAACCACCATGACCAGTAACAAATGTAACAAAAGGTACTAAAAGTCATGTGTTGTCATGCAGCAACATTACCTTGTGGAGGGGAAAGTTCAAAGTGACCTAGTCTCATTCTAGGACCTATAAACGCCTGACAAACTGTAAAAAGACTTTTACGATATGCAGTGACATTATCTCAAATTGCAGAAGGATTATGGGTAACACCCCACTGACGCAGAAGGTCATGTTACCCATTCATAAAATCCTTATCTTGTGCAGTTTCAGAAAATACATACTTAAATATACTTATCTTATTCTTTGGTGTGTATAATAGACCATAGGCTGCGTTTCAAAGTGGACAGTTCAAAGTGACCTAGGCTGGGACCAAATAAAAACTTGACAACCTGCTAATCGCTCTTAACAAAACTGTATTTAATAGCATTTTCTTTTTATGAGTAGAAGAAATAAGATACAACAAAAAGAAAACGCTATGAAATACAGTTTTGTTAAGTGCGATTAGCGGGTTGTCAAAGTTTTGATTTGGTCCGGGCCCTAGTCTTAGTCTATGGCCTATAAACACCTGATAAACTATAGAAAGGTGCACATATTTGTTTCTGAATTCAGGACACTCAGGGCAATCCAGAAACACTGTCTTTTTAACAGTGGAACAGCTATTACATTCACAGGTCCAAATATAAGGGAAAAAAGTGACTTTTACGATATGCAATGATATTACCTCAAATTGCAGAAAGATTATGGGTAGGGGTCTACTTAAATTGATGTAAATTTACGTATTTTTCACGGGTATGTTGCGGAATAAAATTAGGATTTCGCGGACATGTTTAAACATTAAATAAACCTAAGTAGACAGTATTTCAGATCACTATAAAGCCTAAAAATAGCGGTACTTGCTTCCTTACTAAAACAGAGTGCTGGCAAGCATGCAGCATCCCCCAGCAGTTGAATTGCCCATACATTGAGACTGCACATTCTGCATCCACTGAATTGGTTGGAAGTAAAGGCAAAGCTATGCCAACTTATACAGATGTGGAAATCGATTAGAAACAGCCCAAAAACTCGGTTACACAAGGGCATCTGGCATACTTTAATAAAGGTAATGTATGCAGCACATTTGTTGTCATATTTGTCCCATCCAATAATTTATTTTGTTAGTACCGAGTCAAAACAAAGAAAACGTGGGTGGGTGGTTGTGTTTTAGGGGAGGAGGTGGCCGTCGAATGGCCGGTGTCTTGAAAAGACAAGGGGGGGGGGGATATGTAAGACAGCAGGGAGTGGGTTAAAGCCTCCCTGAAGAAAAACATGTGTGGAATGCACATTTGTTTCATTTAATTGTATTTTGTTTATTGTTTGATTGTGTTTCTTTATTGTTTAATTTAATTTGTTAATAGTTTTATTATTAATTATCCCCTGAACCTGGTAGCTATTGTTAAATTAGAACCAGGTGCAGAGTATTTAAGGATAGCAGTCAGTTTGCTCGGGGCTGCTGAGTAGAAGGAGGCAGAAGAGGTGCTCTATATATATGTTTGCCAGGGGTACCTGAAAAGGAACATAGAGTAATTTTGATTTAAGCCAGGAGAGTCCCAAATTCAAAAAATGCCTGTAGCACAGGGTGTTACAAGGGCCTCAGCAAACAAGGGGTTAATACGGGTGTTTGGTTTATTCATTTATTGTTTTTTATATTTACACAGAAGATACAATAGTAAATGATCAAAGTGAAATAAATCCACGTTTTCTAATTGCACATGGCTACTGTGTACTGTGTGAAGCACTCATCTCTGTGTTTTCTGCACATGCGCCATCTTTAGTACTGCGTTCCGAAAAGTGCATTTTTGTTTTTATGCGGGAGCCATAGGCAATATACTTGACGTAAAATGAAAAAGAGTGGTGTCACATTTGTACAGACTTCACTGTGTCACGGAGTGACCCTAAAACCCGTCTTCCCTTGTACAAGGTGCAAGCACCTTTTTTGAGTGAAAGGTATATGTGGCCGAGATGTCTGACTCTTTGATAGAAATAGTTTAATTTATTTGAAGTCTTCCCACTAATGATGGGAATGAGAATGTAGAGATGGGAGCCCAGCTGACAAGATTTAAGTTTTTGCAGGTATTATTCTTTTAACCCTTTGCGGTCCTTTGTCGGACTGGGTCCGACATTGCAATTATTCCCATCAGGTCCTTTGTCGGACCCTGTCCGACATCATTTTAAAAACGCAAAAAACGCGAAAAAGTCGGTTTCTCAACGGAAAAAGCCGAGAAAACCATTCAATGGTGGCCGAGTGGGAACGAAAGGAGCCGAGACAAGCCGATTAAAAAAAAAAGGCGTATCTCATGAATAGTCATATTTGCCCCTGGCATCAGATAATGGCGGCCATAAGGAAACAAGCTGGCTGTTACTGCGTCAGCACTCAGAGAATATCGCAGACATTTGCAGAGCTTTTTTCAGATGTTATAGTAATAAAATAATGACTTGGCTCGCATTATTGAGGCGTTTGGTGATAAAACGAGTGATCAGGAGATGATTGATTGATCGGTATGTACTACTACTATTATTATTATTATTATTATTTATTTCTTACATAGGTGAAACCTATAGCGAACGAAAGGGTGGGGCTGGGCTGGAGATGCCTAGTGAGTGCTTTGTTGATATGCAGGGCCTTTTAAACCCGTTTGACTGTGGAAAAAAATACTTTTAAACAGCGCGTCTAAAATTAACTGCGCGTGTGAAAATAAATTGGACCTGACGCGCCTGACACGCACTTAATAAATGGACTGCAAAGGGTTAAAACATCTCTCATGTATACACATATACTTGTATTATTGGCAAGAAGTTATATCCAATCATTTTTGAAAAAGGAGTTGACCAGGTCCTTCTTGAATGTATCATTAACTTCAAGATAAGAAATGTCAAGGCCGAGTGATGATTTGATCCATTTTTAAAGTGTTTAATAAACCTTAAAGAGCACTACTACTGCTCAGATTTGTTAAAACTTTAAATTAAATGAGTCTGTGTCATTTTCTTGATTATTAAAAAGTCATCTGGATACGTTGCAAACCCAGTGCACGAACGATCCACTTACAGGAGTAAGAAATATCTTTATGTCCTCCTAAACGTCTCCCCTGAGTTTGAGTGTGCTTAGAGTATGTATGTATATGTGTGTGTGTATATATGTATATATATATATATGTGTGTGTATATATATATATATGTGTGTGTATATATATATATATATATATATATATATATATATATATATATATATATATATATATATATATATATATATATTATTTTATATATATATTATATACTGTATATATATATATATATAAAAGAAAAAGACTTGCATTTGACTTTTTTTTTTTTTTAATCAAGTTCCAAATAAAGCAAGTCATGTAAACTACTTTAGCATATCACGGTAAACTGTGAACTCAATAACCTTGGTATGGAGAAATGGTCATGGTAACAAAACGGCGGAAATGTAAACGGGCATACCGTGACATCCCTCGTGCCAACATTGTGTAGAAAAGGAGAAGCTATACTAATGGGGGATTTCAACTTCCCCCGTATAAAATGGGAGAACCCGGTGGGAAGCACGATGGACGAAACTGTAATGGTGGAAATGACAAATGACTGCTTCCTAACGCAATTTGTCAAGGAACCGACTAGAGGGCAGGCATGTCTTGATTTAGTCTCTCCAAATAATGAAGACAGAATAACTAAAACAGACGTCAGAGAGCCATTGGCAAACTCAGATCACAAAATGGTCTCATTTGAAGTGTTTTTTAAAACCGCAAAAGTAATGACTAAAGCTAAGGTTTACAATTTTAGAAAAGCAAACTATGAAGGTAAGAAAAAGAGACTAACAGAAGTAGATTGGAGTAAAATAGAGAAAACATCCACAGAAAAAGGATGGCTGTTTTTTAAAAATGTAGTACTAGAGGCGCAAAACAATTACATCCCAAAAGTAGACAAATGTAAATCTAAAACAAAATGGCCAAAATGGTTAAATAGATCAATTAAAAAAAATATTCAGTGAAAAAAGGCACTTTACAGAGCAAAGGGACCAAAAACAAAGTACACAGAAAGAGTACTTGGAACTGCAAACACAAGTCAAAAAGGAAGTTAGAAAGGCCAAGAGAGAGATAGAAATCAATATTGCTAAGGGGGCTAAAACTAATTCCAAAATGTTTTTCCAATATTATAACAGCAAGAGAACATTCAAAGAGGAGGTTAAATGTCTAAGAGACACAAATGGCAAAATCATAGACGAAGAAAAAAAATAGCAAATATATTAAATGATTACTTTTCACAGGTTTTTACAAAGGAGGACACGGACAACATGCCCCACATGTC
Source organism: Acipenser oxyrinchus oxyrinchus (assembly GCA_030684275.1). Classification (NCBI taxonomy): domain Eukaryota; kingdom Metazoa; phylum Chordata; class Actinopteri; order Acipenseriformes; family Acipenseridae; genus Acipenser; species Acipenser oxyrinchus. The sequence goes on from CM060255.1 coordinate 34,622,597, forward strand.
GACCTGTTCCTATGCAGTTTTAAATAACTTTAGCATAACAGAGGCAGAAGTGTTAAAGGGACTAGGAGGTCTTAAAATAAACAAATCCCCTGAGCCGGATGAGATCCTCCCAATAGTACTCAAAGAAATGAAAGAAGTTATTTACAAACCGCTAACCAAGATCATGCAACAGTCTCTTGACACGGGTTGTACCGACAGACAACAGGAAATTTGCAAACGTAATACCGATCTACAAAAAGGGAGACAAAACCGAACCAGGTAACTACAGACCAATAAGCCTGACTTCTATTATATGTAAACTTATGGAAACTATAATAAGATCCAAAATGGAAAATTACCTATATGGGAACAATATCCTGGGAGACAGTCAGCATGGTTTTGTGTCTAACTAACCTGCTTGATTTTTTTGAGGATGCAACATTGACAATGGATAATTGCAAACATACGACATGGTTTATTTAGATTTCCAGAAAGCTTTTAACAAAGTCCTGCATAAAAGATTAATTCTCAAACTGAACTCAGTAGGGATTCAAGGAAATACATGCACATGGATTAGGAAGTGGTTAACAGGCAGAAAACAGAAAGTACTGATTAGAGGAGAAACCTCAAAATGGAGCGAGGTAACCAGTGGTGTACCACAGGGATCAGTATTAGGTCCTCTGCTATTCCTAATCTACATTAATGATGTAGATTGCGGTATAGTAAGAAAACTTGTTAAATTTGCAGATGACACAAAAATAGGAGGAGTGGCAAACACTGTTGCAGCAGCAAAGGTCATTCAAAATGATCTAGACAGCATTCAGAACTGGGCAGACACATGGCAAATGACATTTAATAGAGAAAAGTGTAAAGTACTGCACGCGGGCAATAAAAATGTGCATTATAAATATCATATGGGAGATTCTCAAATTGAAGAAGGGAACTATGAAAAAGACCTAGGAGTTTATGTTGACTCAGAAATGTCTTCATCTAGACAATGTGGGGAAGCTATAAAAAAGGCCAACAAGATGCTCGGATATATTGTGAGGAGTGTTGAATTTAAATCAAGGGAAGTAATGTTAAAACTTTACAATGCATTAGTAAGACCTCACCTAGAATATTGTGTTCAGTTCTGGTCACCTCGTTACAAAAAGGATATTGCTGCTCTAGAAAGAGTGCAAAGAAGAGCAACCAGAATTATCCCGGGTTTAAAAGGCATGTCATATGCAGACAGGCTAAAAGAATTGAATCTATTCAGTCTTGAACAAAGAAGACTATGCGGCGATCTGTTTCAAACATTCAAAATCCTAAAAGGTATAGGCAATGTCAACACTGGGGACTTTTATGACCTGAAAAAAGAAACAAGGACCCGGGGTCACAAATGGAGATTAGATAAAGGGGCATTCAGAACAGAAAATAGGAGGCACTTTTTTACACAGAGAATTGTGAGGGTCTGGAACCAACTCCCCAGTAATGTTGTTGAAGCTGACACCCTGGGATCCTTCAAGAAGATGCTTGATGAGATTCTGGGATCAATAAGCTACTAACAACCAAGCGAGCAAGATGGGCTGAATGGCCTCCTCTCGTTTGTAAACTTTCTTATGTTCTTATGTTCTTATTGGTCAAGGAGTTGAGTCAATAGATTTCATTGCGATGCTGTATGTATCTATCAGTTTGTATTCTGAATACAATACTACAAACAGTATTGGAACCTCGCTTGCATGCCTCACACTGCACTTGCTATGGTACAGCAGGTGAGCACCTGGTACATAGCTGGCAAAGTGAGCCACTGACCAGAAATGTTTTCCTATCAGGTTCATATTACATTGAAGAGTTGTGCCTCACTACATTGCCTCTTTTGTTTCCTAGGATACAGAGATTTACAAGGCAACAGTGAAGGAGGACCTCATCAGATGGCAGAATTTGTTAAAGACCTACAACACAGTTGACTGGCTGATTGTGGTGGTGGAGAGTGATGCCAAAAAGAAGAATAAAACCAACATTCTTCCCCGGACATCTATAGTGGATAAAATAAGGAATGACTTTTGCAATAAACAGAGTGACAGGTAGCAAATGCCTCATTATTATGAAGTTCAATTAAGGTTAATAATCTTAAAAAAATGCTTCATTAACCTATTTACAGTATTTAGTGGCCTCTGATTTGTTGGCCTAAACGATTTATGATTACTTGATTGACTATCTGATCTTGTAAACTGTCAGTCGTACGTGATAAAATATTACTTTTGAGATGCTCCATATTATGTGGATTTAGGTATATTTGTTGTTTATATCGTTGGCATATCCATGTATGTTACCGTACATAACTTGCTGTATTTACATTATTATATATTTTGTTTTTGCAGTACAACTTTAGCTGAGGTTTGGTAATAATAAATAGGTAATAACTAATTAAAATGCCTTTGTAAGGCAGAGATGAAACAGTACTAAACTTTTCATAATTTTTTTTTTGTTTACAGTGTCAGTAGACATCTCTGAGGTGCTCATGTTATTTTCTGGGAAGTTCATACTTCACTGGAAAGATTCTGTGCACTCTGATTGGCTGAGCTAGAGGGATGTAATCACTAGTAAATGCCCTTAGAATATTTGTAACTCGCAAAACAAATCAAGCAATATCACGCCAACAGTGTCATTTGTAACAATATGTCATTTAAAGTAAATTTCAACCTTTTTAATAACATGTTCATTGAAGAATATGTCAAAAAGTCAAAAATAATATGAGCTCCTCGGAGATCTACCCCCGCTGTAATAGTAGAGAGAGGAGTACTGTTGGACAAAGTGAAAAACCTACTATTACTAGCAGGGTGGTCAAACGTATTTTTAAATTTAAACAGAAAATAAATCTAAATTGATTGTATTAATCCTTTAAACTTAAAGATATTTGAAGCAAACTTAGAAAAAAAAATTAGAAAACCATTAAAAAAAATCTTTAAATGCACAAAATCACCTCATTATTTAACTCAATCAGTCTTGGATTTGCTGTGCACACTGATCTAACTTTGAGTTTCAACAGTTAAAAACATTAAGATGATTATATTAAAACAATATAACAATTCAAATAAAAAAGTGAATGTGTGCTGCTTTGCTGTGTTAAAATAACAAATCAATGACTTGGTTGTCCAATATGTGCTTCTAAATACACCATCTCACTGTAAACCGCCTGTTGAAAGTGGAAGGCACCGATTCAGCAGCTGCAGTAAAATGCGTAGGAGTCATTTTAAATGGGTAATGTTTTATTTACAACATATTCATATATGATCATTAAATATATGAGTGTCCCGATGATCCGAACTGCCCCATCAAGTCACTGGAAAAATGTATAATGAGATGTCTGAAGAATATGTGCACAGGTTTCTCCACTCGTAATCTCCACTCGTTCCCAGCACATGCCACCACTGTTTACAAGTTGTCTACCGTCAAACAGAATGATATGACAGAAGGACTGATTGATAACAAAAAAGAATAACTTAATACCACTTCATTTACCAAAATGACAATAATACGCTGTGTAGCGTCAATCTAGAAATCTGTCTGTATAAACCTACACAAAGGGGAAATAGCCTACATAAATATGTTTTTGTGTAAAAACGAAAAGATACTGAAGCACAATCTCGTAAATGCATCATTGTATTACAGACTTAATAAAAGTGAAAATGCAATGAAAGTGAAACATAACATTTCTGTTTTGCATAACAAATTATAAAAAAGAATACTAAATGTACTATTTAAGGACACAGTATATATACAGTTCCGGCAATGTCTAAATCAGATTTTTTACTTGAATTGAAGTCAAAGTACATGCTATAGCCAGAGGTGAAAGTAACTTTAATTTCTTACCGGTGTAGTGTTATTTTCAGGTACGCATTACAAAGTGGTACTCAGCGCATTGCGCTTGCGCTTGCTCGTGCATGCCTAAATAACTTCCGCTAAGAAAGCAGGGATGCGCCCATTCAAATCTGCTACTTTATGCTGTCTTCGGTTTTTTACATATTTTTTAAATTGAATTTATCATATTTTCCAGTCTTTTACGTCGTTAATATAATTTATCATATTTTTCTACCATTAAGAAACTAGTATGCAAATATTTATCATATTCAATACATTGGGCCTAGTACATTTTTTTTTTACTTGTGCAACTTTGCGGCGGACTTCTCATGAATTGTTTTTTTCTTTTTAGAGCAATTGTCTGTTTCCAGTTTAAATTTGCAAAAAAATAATGTATAATTAATGGTAAATGTAACTTTTTCTGACAATAGGAAAACACCCATCAGGTTGCACATGTACCAAAATATGACAGCACACAATTTGCAACCAGACAGCGTATCGCTTTCTGACATTACACAAGTCAAGTTTGTATGCATACCACATTCTGACAACATACCATTTCCAAAAGAAAAGAAGATAGTGACAAACAAGTTGAAAAAGGAATGCAAATACAATAATCCTAGCAAGAAAAAATACATTGAAAATAATTTTTTTTGTATTTTAATTATGTTATTTATGCATTTTTCCTGAGGGATATCAGACAATATCTGTTAGGTAAACTGTTGCCCCACTACTACCACTACTTGAATGACAATTGATTTGCGTTTGTTTCAAGGACTTGTGACAGTGACTCGGACTCGGACCCCGATAACTCGGACTCAGACTCAGACATGGACACGCACTCGAGGTTTGAGGACTCGACTACAGTATACACACAGACTGTGCGCCCCCTTTATAATGCTGCAGTCAGGAGCCATAGAGACTGTGCTGTTTGTGTTCCGCCTTATAGTGAGAATGCTAATGTTAGTGGAATGTCATTATGGGGCAAATGGGAGCCATGACCGTACCGCCTTATAACGTAATAACAGGAGGTTTACTTGTGCCTCTTTGTAGTTGAACAAGCAAACAAAAACTGAAATTTAAAACACTTCAAATTCTCATTTATTACATTCCAAATAACAGAGTTACAACAGAAAATATGTAATATATACAATCTATATAAAAAATACTGCACAACATTTCCAGCAAGTTGAGCACTGTTTAAGCAAGGCATTTCAGAATGGCGTGCTTGCCTTTTTACTGCCCCATGAGATTCTGACTCTAAAGTTCAAAGCATCAACAGTCCAAAGCACCTTTGACCATTGTTCCATAGTCCAATTTTTGTGTTCTTGTGCATATTTTAGCCTTTCAGTTGTTCCCCTTTCTGAACAACTGAAACATCCTTTAAGTCATGATTTCAAGAGTGACCTGTTGATTTGATGGACAATGACACCTGTGCCTTCTGCCAGTTCTGTTGTCAGTTCAACGCTTGTCTTCTTTCTATTCCTATTTATATTATATCAAATATTGCTCATCCTTCTTATAGAGCTTTTTGGGTCTTCCAGTCCTGGGCTTGTCAATTACAGATGATGTTTCTCTTTACTTGTTGATTATGCTTTGGATACCACACCTTGAAAATTGAGTGATGCAAGCTATTTCATTCAATGTTTTTCTTTCTTTATGCAAGTCAAGGTTGTTAAAATAGTAGAAAACACTAGTGGAGGCTTTGAGCAAGTTGTTGATGCTGATAATGCATCAGATATATATATATTTTTTTACAATAGAAAGTCAGTTAGTTCAGCATGCGCAGTAAATCCAAGGTGAACTTCTGAGTTAATAATCAGCTGATTTTTGTGCATTGAAAGGCCTTTTAAATGGTTTAACCCTTTGCGGTCCATTTATTAATTCTGCGTCAGGCTCGCCAGGTCTAATTAATTTTTACACGCGCATTTAATTTTAGACACGCTGTTTAACCCTTTCCGGTCCATTGTCGGACTGGGTCCGACATTGCAATTATTCCTCATAGGTCCTTTGTCGGACTGGGTCCGACATCATTCTAGCAACGCAAAAACGGGTTTCTAGTCGTTTTTCTCCGAAAAGCCGAGAAAACCATTCAATTGCCGAATGGGGCGACAGGAGCCGAGACAAGTCGAAAAAAAAAAAGGCGTATCTCATGAATAGTCATAGTACCCCATTGGCATCAGATGGGGCGGTCGTATGGAAACAAGCTGGGAGTACAGTATCAGCGCACAGAGACTATCACGGACATTTGCAGAGCTTTTTGAGATGTTATAGCAATAAAATAATGACTTGGATTGCATTATTGAGGAGTTTGGTGATAAAGCGAGTCATCAGGAGACGATTGATCGGTATGTACGACTATTATTATTATTATTTTTTATTTGGTAGCATATGTGAAAGCGATAGCAAACGAAAGGGTGGGGCGGGGCTGGAGAGCCCTAGTGAGTGCTTTGTTGATATGCAGGGCCATTTAAACCCGTTTGACTGTGAAAAAAAATACTTTTAAACAGCGCGTCTAAAATTAACTGCGCGTGTGAAAATAAATTGGACCTGGCGAGCCTGACGCAGAATTAATAAATGGACCGCAAAGGGTTAAAAGTATTTTTTTTCACAGTCAAACGGGTTTAAATGGCCCTGCAGATCAACAAAGCACTCACTAGGCATCCCCAGCCCCGCCCCACCCTTTAGTTTGCTATCACTTTCACATATGCTACCAAATAAAAATAATAATAATAATAGTCGTACATACCGATCAATCGTCTCCTGATGACTCGTTTTATCACCAAACTCCTCAATAATGCAATCCAAGTCATTATTTTATTGCTATAACATCTCAAAAAGCTCTGCAAATGTCCGTGTTAGTCTCTGTGCGCTAATACTGGACTCCCAGCTTGTTCCCATACAACCGCCCCATCTGAAGAAGGGGGCTACTATGACTATTCATGAGATACTTTTTTTTTTTTTATCGGCTTGTCTCGCTCCTTTCGCTCCCACTCGCCATTGAATGGTTTTCTCGGCTTTTTCCGTTGAAAAACTGACTTTTTGCGTTTTTGCGTTTTTAAAATGATGTCGGACAGGGTCCCACAAAGGACCTGGTGGGAATAATTGCAATGTCGGACCCAGTCCGACAATGGACCGCAAAGGGCTAAAAAACGTATTTTTAAAGTTTTTGTTTCAGATATCTTTGTTAGGTTAAAACTGATTCATAAAATTTTTGCTTCGATTTTTTTCTGTTTAAATCGAAAAATACATTTGACCACCTGAAGATTAGTTCTCTCCTTTCTCTGCATTGGTACTTTTATACTAATTCTGAGTCTGTATACACATCAAGCGAATTTGACTGGTCCCTAAATACTCTTTTCTTTCCGATTTATCTACCATATTGACGGCCAGCTAGTTTTATTAGCAACGTGGTATGTCCTAAAACAGGATTGGCGATGAAAATTGTTACTTGCGGTTACTGTCTGGCTTCAGTCTGTCTGTCTGCCTGGTTGGTTTCAGTGAAGATCGGCAATGTCGCAGCCTGCAAAAGGTTTATGAAACCCAAATTTTAATCTGCGAGATGCCGGCTCAGCGCAAATCTCTTTTTATGAAATTTTCTGAGTGAAAGTAGTATGTTTGTTACTTCCACCTCCACCTGCACACATTGGACCCTACTTAAAGGAAGCCACTGCCCTACCTTCACCATCCACTAGGGACCAATCTGTGCAGGTGGAGGCATACAGATGACACCAGAGGTAGATTAAAGTGCTATCATGTATGTTTGTTTATTTTAACACACTCGATGCACAGTTCCAAAAGTAAGAAAAATAATACTTTCACTCAAAAAATATAAACAAACAACAACCCTTGCCGTGATAGGCACTAACTAAACAATGAACTTCCCTACCCAACGAGGAGTCCTGTCACCATTTTGTTTGAGGTAAACATGCAAAGAAAACAAGAAAGCACTCAGACAGACCTTTTTCCAAAAGTATCCTGAAAACAATCGCCTCCTCAAACATTCAGTCTTCTCTCCTAAAACTCCCTCTCCCTAAACAAAGGATTCGGCTCTCCTTTTATAGCATGTGCCCTCTGATTTAGGTTTTACCCCATCCCTGCCAAACAAATTCAAAATGTATAATTTGTATTCACCCAGTTTCAACAAAAACTTTCTACCCGTGTAGGGCTTCTGCCCTAACACAATATATAATGAAATCTCCGTGGGGCATGGAGAAATGTTAGTTAAATCAGGGTGTTCACAATAATAGGGTTTGGCAATTTGCTGCATCAGAATAATGAAGAAATGCTCATTCACAAAGTTCTTTGAACTTCATTTACCCCCTATTTTATGTTTTAATCTTCCATAGATGCGTGGTTCTATCTGATCCTTTGAAAGACTCTTCCCGCTCTCAGGAATCCTGGAGTGCATTCCTAACAAAACTCAGGACGCTGCTACTCATGTCCTTTACTAAGAACCTGGGCAAATTTGAAGATGACATGCGAACACTGCGGGAAAAACGGACTGAGCCAGGCTGGAGCTTCTGTGAATACTTCATGGTCCAGGTGCAACATCCATTTTCCAGTAGTCCCACTGTTGCTTAATATATTTACACAAAACACATTTTCTGAATGGATAAAATTTGTTTTAATCGTATAGCTCTAGCAATAAACAAATTAGTGTCAGGTAGTAGCAGTTAACCAAGGAGTTAAACTGTCTTGTGTTACATTTGTTTCTTTTGAAGAGAACCCTTTCATCACCTCATGCAGATAAATATCTCTGCTGATGGGCATATAGTGAAGGTGCCAGTACACTTACTGTATTCTAAACAAGTACTCATCCAATTGTGTTGAAATTGTGTATATACACATTGCATAGGTCTAGATCTTTAGGATATCAGAATTTAGGGTGCACTCTTTTGCAGTAAATGTCGCTTCTGACTGGAAATGATATTTGATAAAAGTTATTCCACTTGCTGGGAATGTAGGTCATAGTGAAATACTTCATGGTTCTGACTTGGTTTGCCAGCGCAGTCTTCATAACCAATGTATACACAATGCTGTGGCTATAGGTCAGTGTGACACCATTTTACTGAGTATGCTCCTAATGTACCTGATGGCTATCTGTGGGTTAAATAAGCAAATATTTTGTTTGGATATTTCTTTTTTTAAGGAAGAGCTAGCGTTTGTGTTTGAGATGCTGCAACAATTTGAAGATGCCCTGGTGCAGTATGATGAATTGGATGCTCTGTTTACACAATACGTCGTTAATTTTGGTGCTGGAGGTAATGTTCTGTTTTCTACATTGCTTTTTGATCAAATGAAAAATTAACAAATTAACAAATTACTAAAGTACATATACAAAATAATTCCAGTAAATCTTATCTGATAAGCATTACCTTAACTTCATTGCTCTCACATTTTCCTAGATGAAAGAAGCACGATTATGTTCATTGTGTTGTGATTTTTAATGGAATTTTTCTATAGCATTTATAAACAATAAAATTGAATGAAAGCACTTTTTTTCCAAAGCTGTATTTCCCAGTAATGGAAGTTCACACTTCTGAAAGTTCGAGTCCTATTCTAAGTGTTTGTTATTTATTTTCTTTAAAAAAAACCTTCCTGACCTTAGATACATTGGCTTGCATTTACCAGTCACTGGTTTTCTTAAGACCTGTCATATTTTAAATTTTGACATAATTCCTTCATATGATTTTATGAAGTTGACCAGAAGTACAGCAATGATGTATCAAGATTCTTCTCCAACAACTTAAAAAAGTACCATTCAATTTTTTTTATTTCACCTTCAGCATAATGTGTGGCTTTTTCATATAGGAAAATCTGAGACCAAGACATTTTAGTAATATATATGTTCGGTAAGATTGATTGAAATTATTTTGTTAGCACCATGTACTTTAATTGATAACTGTAAAATATTTTACATAATCATATTTAGAATTATACACAGTATATTATGTCTTTTGGGAAAAACCATTGTTCATTTGAATTTTCCCTTTTGTAAATGATATAGTGTCTAATAAAGCAGTAACTCTTTCTTATAGAGCTTGGAACAAAATAGTACTTTTTTTTAAATGTCATCTTTCCCACTCCTGTCTCTGGACTATTTGTCAAGTAGAACATCAGATAGGTCTGAAATGTACATTACTTAACAATAACAAATAAAGTGCTGGTTTTATCTGATGAAAAATGTTGCCAATTGTTTGTAATTAATAGTTTTTATATATAAATTAAATTTCAATGACGGTTTTATGCATTGTACCGTGGCAAGTAAACATCACACAGTTCATGCCTGGCTTCCACTGACAGTTTTTTTTTTTGTGTGTCCATTCTGCTTCAATTTCTTAACCCTTTGCGGTCCTATGTCGAACCCTGTCCAACATCATCAAAAAGACGCAAAAAACAGGTCTCTAGTCCTTTTTTCTCCGGAAAAAGCAGAGGAAACCATTCAATGGCCGAGTGAGACTGATAGGGGCGAAAAAAAGCGGCGTATCTCATGAATACTGATAGACCCAACATCACAACACGGACGATACGGACGATAACACGGACATAAACAAACAAGATAGCTGCTTCCACATCCAGCGCTCAAGAACATCACAGACATTTGCAGAGCTTTTTTTAGACGTTATAGTAATAAAATAACGACTTGGATTGCATTATTGAGGAGTTTGGTGATAAAATGAGTGATCAGGAGATGATTTATCGGTATGTACTACTATTACGAGGTATGTAAAAAATATAGCGAACAAGGGGTGGGGAGGGGCTGGAGATGCAGTATTGAGTGTCCTGTTGATATGCAGTGCCTTTTAAACCTGTTTTACTGTGAAAAAAAATACTTTTAAACAGCGCGTCTAAAATAAACTGCACATGTGAAAATAAATTGGACCTGACGCGCCTGACACGCGCTGAATAAATGGACCGAAAAGGGTTAAACAGAGTTATCCTGTAGGCATTACAATGGAGATTATACATTTTACAAATGAAATCGTAACATATCCAGAGAAACACATTAATTATGTAACTATAAGTAAAGTGATAAAGAAAGGTAAAGCCACATATGTCTTCCCCTGCGGAAAAGAAGATGATTCACCGTTCCAGGTGATCAGCAGATGAAAAAGATCTGGGCAGCTGTTTGCGACCATGGAACTGTACTCGGTGAATTACTGTGGGAACATTCGGCGCCACCTGCCCTGCCTGTTCCCTTGGGGCCCCATGGGGCTGCGAATGCAGATTGGCCACAGGAAGACATACTGTCCCTCACCGCCTCTGAGGAGGTGGGCAAACAGGAGCTGGCATATTAAAACTTAATCTGTCTTTCACAGAGAATAGATCTCAGCATTATGCTTTGTGAGTTCTACCTCTGATGTTTTATACCAGGAGTTCCCTTTCAAGATAGGCACGCTATCTTCAAGCTGTTTTGTTGACAGCTTTTAGCATCACCATTGCGAAGGCATTTTAGTCCATTCTAACAAGCAGGCTTCCCTAAGTCTCGTGTGTGGTACTGACTGAGTGATTTTGCCAGTGGCTTTTACAGGTGGACATTCCTCTACATTGCCACCCACTGTGACTGCGAAACGGTGGACCCGTAACAAACTGGGACCAAGGTTACAGCACCGATAACAGTACCAACCCGGTGCTAAAGCTACTGAACCAGTACTGAACTGACCCTGTACTGATCCGGTGTGAAAGTCACCGCACTGGTACCGAACCAACCTGGTGCTAAAGTTACCGAACCGACCTGGTAATGGCCCGACCTGGTGCTAAAGTTACAGAACCACCTAGTACCGATCAGGTACCATACCAGTACTGACCCAGTGATAAAGTCACCAAACCGTCCCTGTACCAACCCGGTGCTAAAGTCACGGAACCAGTACTGAACCAACCCGGTACCCACCGAGTGCTAAAGTCACCGACCCAGTCCTACGCGTTGCCAAAGCCACGGAACCGGTCTGGTGCTAACCAGGTTCCGAACTAGTACCAACCCAGTGTTAGATACACCAAACCGGTACCAAACTGACCCTGTACCTTCGCAGCTTCTGCGAGTTTTGTGTCCCTATATAGGGTGCATGATGTGAAGAAGCTGGGCCTGGCCCATTTTCTGCTGCTTAAGGCTTCTATTGCCATCTTGGTCCAGGAGCCTAATATAGCTCTCCTTTCAAAGGATGCTGTCTTCCCTAACAAGCAGTGCCGGTGATCCTCGCAAGACCCTATTCAGCCAGATCGTTCGCAGCACAGCTAGGAAACTACAACAGAGTCCTGGTAGCCTACCAGTCCTATTTGCTGTGGTCCCTCTCTGAGAATCACATGCCCTAACCACAACAGCTGGTTAAGCTGTGCCTGGTTAACAAAAATCTGCACTGTGTGTCCAAGTTTAACGGACAGACTGTAGGTAGAAACCTGACTATGCTGATAGTTGCACGTAGGTAGCTTGGGCTTTCCCAGGCACATGTGCCGGACTGGGACAAAGCACCGCAGTTGAATGCCCCAATGACTCCAGGAAATACGTTGGTCCCGTGGTGAACGAGATGCTGCAGCGCTCTCACCGCATGCGGGAATCCACTGAGGAGCTGGTTCATCTGCTTCCCAAGTGACCACCTCCAGTACGTAAACCAGCAGCAAACTGGCACCCTAGGCCCCAACAGTAGTTCAGAACAGGCCCAGCGGCTGCTCGCCGCGGAGACTTTAATAGATTCCTCCACCCTGCGCACAGACAGAAGCCGCAGGCTAAGCAGCAGCCCTAAGAATTTGCTGCCATTGGCCCAGGGCCCCTTCCCAGGGAACCATCTGGACTATTGGCGCCAATGCACCACAGTCATCTGGGTGTTTATTACCGCTCAGACCAGTTATTCGCTGCAGTTCAAGCACGGTCCCCCTCCCTTTTCGGGGCGTGACTGCAACATCAGTCACGGACCCATAGGACACCGCTGTGGTGTCTCAGGAGGTAGCAGCCCCAGGCCCCAGCAGCTGGCTGCGCCTGCTTCGTATGATACACCGCATCCAGTTGGAGGAAGGGTTCTACTCCAGGTACTTCCTGGTGCCCAAGCGGGATGGTGGCCTCAGACCAATCCTCGACCTCAGACAGGTCAACCTGTATCTGAACCGAAGGAGGTTCAAAATGTTGTCGATGCAACAGCTGTTGCAGTCAATCAGGCCAGGTGATACACCACTGTGATGTAGAAAGTACAATTTATATTTGCTTAAATGAAAATATACCTATTGAATCTTTATTTCTAAGACAACACTGACAAGAGATCTGGATAAACTCATTGATTACCAGAGCCATGTGTAAGCTAAATCCTCTGCTGTGTTTGTCAGCCAGACTTAAGTGGATTATAAACTGCTTTAAAAGAAATTTCTGTGCTGTGAAGATCAGCTAAGCTTGACTTTGCTAAAAGCCATTTAGATTGTTATCAGAATTGTGACAGCCTTCAAACAAAGTGTTTCACACTTGTTACAATAAAATCCTTGTTAAATTTGCAGACGACACAAAAATAGGAGGAGTGGCAAACACTGTTGCAGCAGCAAAGGTCATTCAAAATGATCTAGACAGCATTTAGAACTGGGCAAACACATGGCAAATGACATTTAATAGAGAAAAGTGTAAAGTATTGCATTCAGGCAATAAAAATGTGCATTATAAATACCATATGGGAGATTCTGAAATTGAAGAAGGGAACTATGAAAAAGATCTGGGAGTTTATGTTGACTCAGAAATGTCTTCATCTAGACAATGTGGGGAAGCTATAAAAAAAAGGCCAACAAGATGCTCGGATATATTGTGAGGAGTGTTGAATTTAAATCAAGGGAAGTAATGTTAAAACTTTACAATGCATTAGTAAGACCTCACCTGGAATATTGTGTTCAGTTCTGGTCACCTTGTTACAAAAAGGATATTGCTGCTCTAGAAAGAGTGCAAAGAAGAGCAACCAGAATTATCCTGGGTTTAAAAGGCATGTCGTATACAGACAGGCTAAAATAATTGAATCTATTCAGTCTTGAACAAAATATACTATGCGGCGATCTGATACAAACATTCAAAATCCTAAAAGGTAAAGACAATGTCAACCCAGGGGACTTTTTTGACCTGAAAAAAGAAACAAGGACCAGGGGTCACAAATGGAGATTAGATAAAGGGGAATTCAGAACAGAAAATAGGAGGCACTTTTTTACACAGAGAATTGTGAGGGTCTGGAACCAACTCTCCAATAATGTTGTTGAAGCTGTCACCCTGGGATCCTTCAAGAAGCTGCTTGATGAGATTCTGGGATCAATAAGCTACTAACAACCAAACAAGCAAGATGGGCCGAATGGCCTCCTCGTTTGTAATCTTTCTTATGTTTCTTATGTTTCAAAGAGCATCTTTGGTATATCAATATTCAGGATTCGAGTCTTTAGGAGGTAAATACCATTCTGTAATGGTTTCATGTCTATTTCAGGGAACCAGGGTTATGATAATAACCTAACATTTTCAAACTTTGTGATAGTGGGCCTCCCGTGGGTAAGAAAAAATATTACACCCCCACCCACTTTTTTTTTTTCACCTGACAAACTGAAAAGCAAACATAATATGTAAAAGATAACCCCTGTGGAGCTTGCAAGGCAATACTGCAGATGCAACACACTGGCCATTATAAAAGTTTCCCCATAGTAAAAGCAAAGTGAAAGCATGGTATAGCATAAGTACGCATTGTAAAGAATAGCGAGGTATGGTAAAGCATATTCAAAACATTATTATTATTTTTTGTTTATTTCACAGACGCCTTTATCCAAGGCGACTTGCAGAGACTAGGGTGTGTGAACTATGCATCAGCTGCAGAGTCACTTACAATTACGTCTCACCCGAAAGACGGAGCACAAGGAGGTTAAGTGACTTGCTCAGGGTCACACAATGAGTCAGTGGCTGAGCCGGGATTTGAACCGGGTACCTCCTGGTTACAAGGCCTTTTCTTTAACCACTGGACCACACAGCATCCGAAATGCATAGTTTAACCATGGAAAAAGCATGGTAAAACTGCAGAAATACCAAGGTAAACTTAAGTTTTCAGGGCTCTAAATTGGCAAGAAAGGGCAATGCCCAAATGGCCTTCATTCCAATTTGCAGAGGGCACCAAGGCCACTAAACTTATTTCAAGGCCAAAGTGTAGTATATTGTTTAATTATGCTCAGGATTCATATATAAAACTAATAATTGGCCAAAGAAAGAAACAACAATGTATGAACTGTCCTGTGTGGCTACTGGCATGCTGGCTTCCGGTGATAATTTCACTTTGTGAGGAACACAGCTGTTACATAGCGAGCAACTGAGCGCTTGGCAGACAGGGGGTAGCTGTGCACCAAGAGGCAACGACGTCCCTGACCAAGAAATCAAACCTCCCCGTCTGCAATGCGGCCATTAGAATTACTGCTGGGCAGCCCGCTGGCCCGGCAACCAGCATCCCAGATTTGAGCCTTTGAGGGCGTAGCTCCCTGCGCTGAAGCACTGCTATGCTATGGGGCCATTTTGTTCAATTTTAATAGCAGATATTTTACTCCGTTTAAGCTAAACTCAGAAATATCGTTACCACATACAAACATACAAAATGCTTAGGCGCTGTGTTGTATTTATGGGTGAACTGAATAAACCTGGACTAATCTTTATCATAAGATGGACAAATAATGATAATAAACACTCAATGTAGAGTGTTTATTATCATTATTATCATTAAATAAGGACATTAAAATCAGGTTGTAACGGCAATTGAACCATATTCAAGTACTGTAGTTATAGTTATTTTTTTTTAAACCTGAAAGAAAACCACTTTGTAAGTATCACATCTCTAAACTACTGACCTGAAAAAATGA
The DNA here is from genome assembly GCA_030684275.1 of Acipenser oxyrinchus oxyrinchus. Taxonomy (NCBI): domain Eukaryota; kingdom Metazoa; phylum Chordata; class Actinopteri; order Acipenseriformes; family Acipenseridae; genus Acipenser; species Acipenser oxyrinchus. The sequence continues at coordinate 34,638,260 of CM060255.1, forward strand.
TAAAGTTTTGCAAATTCTTTTTGCAGATTGTGCAAGGCTTTCTACTTATTTTTTCAGGGCTCTTTTCTGAGATGGCATTATTACGAGCGGTAAAAGTCTGTGTGCTTGAAGGGTAGTATTCGTTGTTTGGTTTTGTTTTTTCTTCCCTGCTGATGCATCTTAACCATGCAAATCACATAATTATGTTATTGTTTGGATCCAAACACCTCCTAAATGTGGTGTGTATACAGACATCTCTAGCTGCTATAGCGGAAAGGGCCATAGTAGCCGTGAATAGACATACATTTTGATGGGCATTGTGGCAATTGAGAAGGGCACCGAGGCAATTGCTGCATGGACGCCGTTAATTTCAAGCCCGGCGTTTTATTGAAGTGCCCGCTTCATGATACAATGATCCTAAATATAAAATCACTAAGTGAAATATTTCGCTGCACTGCACACTACCAACTGGGCAAAAAGTCTCTTTAATTTTTGGAGTCACTGGTTGCGTGATTGACGTGTCAATGTATATGTACGTCATTAAAATTTTAGAATCCTCCTATCCCCACCAGTTCAACTAAGAAAAACTAGAACTACTACAAAAAAAATATGGAATTTGTATAAACACCCCCACTCCCCTCCCTCTGAAATGGTTTGGGCTTGTTTGAAAGGCAGTGGCGCTTTTTTTTTCTCCTGAGACTTGACAACACTGGTCCGAAGTATACTAAAATGTTACATAAACTCTGTAGAAATATTTCCAGAATTAATATAAGCAAATAGTAATAACAGACCATCTATATTAATTCTGCTAATAAGCACTGGGCAATTGTTTAGTGATTTTAATTATTTCATGGGTCATTTTCTGGTAGAGAGAAAATGTACAGGACTGTGACAAGCAGGCTGTAGTGGTGACGTCAGACCAGAAAGGAGTACACAGACAGAAGTGATGAGTGAAACTGAGACGCTGTGGTGCTCAGTGTTTTATTGTAAAATAAAAGGCTTAGACAGAAAACAGGATACAGCACTTGAGGCCAAAATAAATAGACAAACAAACAAAACGGATTGACACTAAACAGTGGTGAGTCTAAACAACTTATATTTACTTGATTTTACTTTTTATTTTCTCCTTCTCCACTCTCTGAACACACAATCCCGAGTGAGTAAAACGTGCATCTATATTTACTGTTGTGCCGGGATTCAATTACTAATTAATTATTCACTTGAATCCCAGCATGTGAACTAATTCTGTGCAACCCCGTGCTCACATATTAAATACTTTAAATGCACGTGCCTAAATACAATTATACATTTTAAACACTCGTGCTCATTACCCACATTATATCCCGTGTACTAACTACAATAAACCAACATTAACACACGCAACACACCCAGGGGCGGGGCATATTGCCACAAGGTCACATAATGAAGCAAGTGTAAGCATTTTTTTTGTATGTATCACATAGGGCTGTTAATCACATTTAACTTCTGCGACGTATTCGACTCTGGTGCCTGCTTATTAATTTTACATAGTGTTCAGAGCTGTAGTAGATTGATAGCGTGTAAACTGGACCAGCTCTAGAGCTGCAGGACAGTATAAATTGGCAAAGTGTCTTAGAATGCCAGCCGTTCTAAGCGCCAGCCCGTTTAAGGGCCACACATCCAAGGGCAGTCTGAGCTGTGGCAGTCAGAGCGAGGACCTTTTCCAAATCTCTCCTAATGGTAACTAGAGGCCTCATTCCCACTCTGACACCTAATGTCTGGATTCCCTGGACAAAGTGTGCTCACTCTTTCTCCTCTCCTAGAATGAACACTGGTAAGTACTTGCTTCAGATACCATCACAAACTCCCTCTCCCCCTGTATTGCCTGCTACAAAATGTAAATTCTTCTTCCTAAATTGCCTTTTTCTGACTAACAAATCTCTGCTTCTCAACGAATTTATAGCTGATGCTAATCTTGATCTTCTCTGTCTAGCAGAAACCTGGCACTCTGTAAATGATAAGCACTTACTACATCTATCCACCCCAAATGGCTACTTGCTCTTTGACAAGCCACATCTCACTTGTAGAGGTGGGGGCACTGGTGTTATTGCTAACTCTGTGCTTGCCGCCTCAACTCTCTCTTTCCCAGCCTTCTCTTTGTTTGACCATCTCACTATCAAGCTCCCCTCTCCCATTTCCTTCACCCTTGCTGTTATCTATCGTCCACCAAAGAATAACTGCTTTTATTGCTGAGTTCTCGCAATTCCTCTACCTAATCTGCACTTCAACTGACAAAATTCTACTCCTAGGTGACTTCAACATCCATGTTGATTTGCCTTCTTCCCCTCTAGTGACCGACTTTGTCATGCTCCTGGACTGTCTTGGTCTCTCTCAATCTGTCAACGTCCCCGCTCACACCCGTGGACACACCCTGGATCTGCTCATCACCAGGGGTCTTGATATCTCCAATCTCTCAGTCTCAGATATCTCTCTCTCTCTGCCAATATTAATCTTCCCGCACCTTCAGCTACTACTGATACTGTTATTTCCTTCCGTCCAAAAAATCTGCTCAATCCTATAATACTCTCAGAATGTATCTCTTCTTCCCCGCTGACTGGCACTCTTCTGTCGATGATGCGGTGTCCCTACAAACGCCACCCTTACTCAGATCATCGACACAGTTGCCCCGCTTACAACCAGAACAGTGAAGAAACATCGCATTTAATGTACTGTGCCCTGTATTTATCTTGTAAATAGGGTTGTGATGGTTGTCCACTATGAAAGGCGCTATATAAAATAAAGATTGATTGATTGAATCGTTCTAAACTAAAAGACTGTATGTTGCAGCGACAGCCAGCAAAGAGCTGCATCTTTAAGAAAACAAGAAGTGGCAGGGACAGGCAGTGTGCCTCCCCTGGAACAACTGCACGTCCCTCTAGGTTCACAGTTTGAATTTCATTCTCTCTCATACTTCATTTTTTTCTCTTGTCTAATTTCCAGTGCTATAAATTATTGAGACACAAAAAATGATCAATATTGTGATAAACAGTTATTGTTTCAACCCTACACTTTACTGAGTCCTGCTGTCCTAGTAAGTAAGGCTTTTTGGGGATTGACTGGTCCATTACAGATGTGCCTTTAATTATGTTATCCACCTCACAGAGTGCTAGATAAAACATGCTGTGTTAATGACTTTCTGTCATTGGTTGTTTTTCCAGACGGAGCCAACTGGCTGACTTCTTTCTGCCAGCCAGTGCACAGCTGGAATGGTCTGGTGCTACGCAAGCCCATCGATATGGAGAAGAGGGACCTGATCCAGAAAGGCAAGGCCACCTTGCTGGACATGCGCAGCTACTTGTTCTCACGGCAGTGCACCCTGCTCATCTTCCTGCAGCGCCCCTGGGAGGTCACCCAGCGTGCCCTGGAGCTGCTCCACAACTGTGTCCAGGAGCTCCATCTATTAGAGGTAGCAGACTCATCGTCTTACTACTATTATTATTATTATTATTATTATTATTTATTTATTTCTTAGCAGACGCCCTTATCCAGGGTGACTTACAATTGTTACAAGATATCACATTATTTTTACATACAGTTACATTATTTTTTACACATTATTTTTACATACAATTACCCATTTATACAGTTGGGTTTTTACTGGAGCAATCTAGGTAAAGTACCTTGTTCAAGGGTACAGCAGCAGTGTCCCCCACCTGGGATTGAACCCACAACCCTCCGGTCAAGAGCCCAGAGCCCTAACCACTACTCCACACTGCTGCCCGGTTAATGAACTTGCTGCTCTTCTCATTCATAGATTGTATTTATTTACTTTTTTCAGTTAGTTTACAAGATTAAACAACAACATTGCAAAATAATAATACAAAAGCAACACAATATTTTTAACAGGAAGGTATTAAAAACTGAAAACCTCAAGATTTAAAGTGAAAGCATCCACAATGTACTCTGACCTATGAAAATAATTAAAACCCTGTGGGGTAAGGCAGTTGTTGAATGTTTTATCCTTCTAAACAACTGGGTGTGATACAAAACTCCAGAACAAATATCTCATCCAGTCGATTGGTAGTAAATGGATAAATGGATGTACCCCTGTCTAACTTCTAAGGAATATGTTGCCTTTTTAAATGGTGATGATTAACTATCTAGATATTTAATAAACATTTTTGGATTGATATATTTTTATATGTTAAATGTAGGTCATGGTTATGTACTTTTTCATGATTCTGAAAGCTCTCATGTTGTAGATACATCTGTGACAGGGGACTAACCTTACTATCATACCTCGAGAAGCAATACACAAGATAATCAGGACTTACTCTATCAAACACTGAAAACAATTCAACCAGCCTCTATTGCTAAATTGCAGCCATGTGTAAGGAAATTTGATAGTCCATATTCATATTGTTAGAATATTTGGAATGTATGGTACTTTCAATGGAAAAACATTGAGCATAGAGTTTAGGTGGGGTATTTTGGAATGCAGGGTCTGTCTCAATAAATTCCAGATTGACAAGAGGGAGAGCAAATATGACCATTTATGGGCATTTGTGAAGAGGGTCCCCTGTTCTGCACTGTTTGGTTGCTGGGGGGATGGGAGAATCTCAGAGATAACAGATGCAAAAGGAATGTGTGTGAGGCTTGAAAACTTGCCACGTACACAGGTATATTGAGGAGGGGTCATAAATGACATAATTAAAAGGCTGTGTTTTGGAATCTGCAAAACTGAAGTCAATGCATTGTGTGGTGCTCAATTCTATCAATCTTACTGCAGCCAAGAGTGACGCAACCCTATTCAATACAATTGTCTATTCTACGCTGTACTAATAAACATATATAATTGACAACTAATATTGTTTATCAGTATCAATTTTTCCTTATACACGCCTAATAATAAATCAGTGTAAACATGCTCAATCGATATCACATGTGCACAGGTGGATGATAATTTTGAAACTATATCGTATCCCTGTGTGCACGTGTTTGGGAACACCTCAGACAAGCTGTTCTCTACAATGAACTACAGTGGTCTTAAAGAAGTACCTAAGGTTGCAGAGCTCAGTTGCCAAATCAGTTCCATAAACATCAGATCTGCTGTTGCTATTTTCTGTCTTGCAACGGAAGCTGCAAGTCCATGCAGCTCTTTTTCATTTTCATTGGGTAGTGATGTTAGGTTATATCAGTGTTGGGGAGTAGCGAGCTAATAGTAGCGACGATACTGTAGCGAGCTACTTTTTTCTGTAGCTTTGCTGTAGCGAGTTACTTTTATTTTACAGTAACTTTTATAGTAGCCAGCTATTTTTTCCTGCAAAATGTAGTTGCCGCTGCCGCTACTTCAGACGCTACTTTTTTTTTCTTCTTCTTCAGCAGCATTTATTTAAGCATAAATAAACTTTCGATAACTCTGTTGCCACCGAATGTGTTAATCACTGAGCACTGTGGACAACTATCGCACTTTGAGGTCTTTTAATTATAATTATTTTTTTGCGGTGCGTTATTTTTTCTGAAGGCTAGAACCTATAAAATAACTGAATGCAGGTTGACTTGTTTCATTCCAATTTTCTTTTATATTGTATTCCTTTTTGAAACAGTGTAACACAAAACTTGAGTATACAGCCCATCATAAGGAAATCTAAGAAAGCAAAAGTGAAATACACAAAGAAAAAATGTTTCAGACCGTATAAAAGAAGTATACTTGCGCCAAAATAGTATAGTTTTAGTTTTAAACTATACTGTTTTGGCACAAGTATACTTAAAGTATAGGCCTACATCTTTAGACGGAGATGGTGTTTTTATTAACTGGATGAAACAACTTATTAAGCAGTAATTATCTGCGCGGGCATACAGTAATTCATCCTTACTTGGGTTTTGCAGGAATTGTGCAGAACTAAAGGTGCACAAAATGCATGGCACTGATTGGGTTGTTGGGGAGGTAGGGTGGGTGTACAGTATGGCGGGAAAATGTATCAATATTGGTCTGCATCTCATTAATAAATAAGAGGCGCCTGTTTCTGTGTTCTGGGTTTGTTCTGAAGTTGTGCGAGATCTATTTTGCTCTAATACTGGTGTTTTCTTTACATCGATTTAATTAAACCTGTGTTTTTTATTTTATTTTTATCAAATTGTTCATCCCCACCACGGACGCCCTTGCAAATAACATAACATTTCAGCGAGGCATTTCAGATTGAGGGGGAAAAAAACTGTAAAAAAAAAAATAATTGGGCCATCTGTAATATGGCTGAGGGCAGCAATGAAGACCAGGGAAGCATGTCGGCAGAGGCAGGATTCGAACCGTGGCCTTACTTGAAACAATTGATGAAGTGCCAATCCATCACGGAGAAAGGTTACGTGTCCCTTTGTGAACTTTGTAAACCTAAATAGAAATACCTGCAAAGACATCTAGCACCAACTTAAGGACCCATATTATGGTGAGTTACACCTATTTTAAATATGTTTATGAAAAAAATATGATACCACAGGGAGCTTTGTTTGCAGTGATTACTTTTAGTTTTAATCCCATAATGTCACAAATCACAACCATATGTCAATAAATAAGTAGTTTTTAATGTGTCAAAAGCTCTGTTTGTTTGTAAAAAATAATATGTACGTTTAAATTTAAATAACGTTTTTATATTATGCAGGCACAGTTTCACTCAGGGTATTTTAGAATTAACAAAAAATCGGATTGTGTCAAGACACTGTTAACATAAATTTACGCTAAATATTATACATTGTAATTAAAAAATTAAAAAATAATATTTTACCATTTTTCAAACAATGTTGCATTGAAGTGTTAATTATTCGTTATTAAATATTCATTTTTCTTTTTTGGAAGATCCGTTTGAGTTGTATGCTTACTCCATTTTAAAGTCTTAGTGGAACAACTTAAGAAAAATGTCAGTTGCAGTAAAAAATAATAATAAATGCTGTCACACTAGTCTACCATTAGTTGGGAGTTTTATGACAGTTTATCAAAATCTGTGGTCTGCAAAACGATTCAGTCCACATTTTTACATTTAAATATTGTTCTTCTTTCAGAGGGTTCATCCATCAAAGGTTGAACAAATGAGAAAGCTACAGGATGCCAGCTTGACCACCAGAAAGAGGGGTGCAGTTTCTTCCAGTGGAGATCCTCCTTTGGTGCAACAAAGTGCAGCTCCATTCTTCCAAACATGTGGAGCACCTGTTGTGAACCAGAAGAAGATGGACTGGCTGGTCCTGAATTTTGTTGTTGAAGAACTTCAACCATTCAACATTGTTCATCGACCTGGATTCCAGGAACTTGTACTTGGGCTACAACCCACAAGGAAGCTTATGTCTAGGAAGATGGTGGAAGATGATTTTGCCTCCATGAAGAAAAACCTTCTAAATGTGTTGTCAAAACTAGATTTTGTGTCAACTACAGCAGACGCATGGTCATTATTATTATTATTATTAGTTTATTTAGCAGACGCCTTTATCCAAGGCGACTTACAGAGACTAGGGTGTGTGAACGATGCATCAGCTGCAGAGTCACTTACAATTACGTCTCACCCGAAAGACGGAGCACAAGGAGGTTAAGTGACTTGCTCAGGGTCACACAATGAGTCAGTGGCTGAGGTGGGATTTGAACCGGGGACTTTCTGGTTACAAGCCCTTTTCTTTTCTTTAACCACTGGACCAACAAAAGCTTTCTCGGTGTCACCATCCACTGGATTGATCCAGACTCTGTAACAGTGCAGTCAGGAGCATTGGCCTGTCGGAGACTGTTAGGGCACCACACATATGATGTTCTTGCTTCAATGCTGGAAGACATCCATGTGGAATTCTTCATTCAGAACAAGGTGAAAATGACAACAACAGACAATGGATCAAACTTTGTAAAAGCTTTCTGTTTGTTTGCTGATGAAGAAGATGAAGGTGAAGAAAATGAAGCCGAAGAGGAACACCTCCTGTTTCAGGATATAACAGATGTCCTCTGCGGGCCTGGTTCAGAAAGTCAAGACTACCACTTACCAAAACACCAGCGATGTGCTTGTCACACCCTCAAACTTGTTGCGACTAGTGATGCAGAAGAAGCCATAAATGCATCTGATTCATTCAAGAGGATCTCAAGGGTAACATTTGGAAAATGCCAGGCACTGTGGAACAAACAGAGCAGAAGCACGCAGGCATCAGACTTGATCAGTGCCACCCTTGGACGTCTTTTCCGAATAACAAATGCTACAACATGGAACTCTGTCTACTAGGCCATGGAACAGCTGAAGAGGTTCATGGAGGAGCAGGAGGAAGGACTCAACCGTGTGTGCGATGGGCTTGGACTCCCACGGTTCAAACTGGTGGAAACAGTATTCATTCGGGAATATGTCATGGTAAGACTGACTTCCATTTTATTTCAAGATACAAGATCAACAGTTTGTGCTCACTATTAGTAAATAACACATTGATATGCAAAATATGTTTTAATATAGCAGTGCAATTTGTTTTGTAGTAGTGTGTGGAAATTATTTTTTTCAATGAAAGAAACACAATGGAGTTATAAAATATGTTTGTACTCCCATTTCTATTAGTAAAATGGTTTCTTAACCTAAGGGAATATCATATTGAAAAGCGGGAACATTCTTGTATTTCAGAAAATACAATAGTTATATTTGTTTTTTCAGGTGATGGCTCCATTGGCACTGGCGCTTGACATTCTGCAGTCAGACAAGATGGCATATCTGGGTGCTTTGATGCCAACGATCTCCATCCTTTTGGTGAAACTTCAGAAGTTGAGGATGGACTTGGTTGTGCAACACAGCGTGCCTTTGCTTGACACCCTTCTCAGTGGTCTGCAGCATAGGCTTGACTACATATCTGAAGAAGAACGTTTCCTATTGGCAAGCGCAACCCACCCCATGTTCCGACTCCAGTATCTCCAGACAGAACAAAAGATGCCAATCATCGCAAAATTGAAAGACGAGGTGCAGAAATTTGGCGATGCAACCAATAGTGCAAGTGACACTTCGAGTGAGGAGGATGACAGATTTTCAGGATTCTTTCAGAAAATTTGGAACCAGAAGAATGATCTGAGTAATGAAGTGGACAGGTTTTTCGAATCCAGTGAGAAGCCACTTGTAAAAGAATACGAGTCCTTACCACACCTGAAGAAGGTGTTCATCAAGTTCAACACAGATTCACATTTTGAAATGTTACTACTATGTCGCATCAATAAGAGCTTCCGTTACTAGATGCTGAATCTAGATAGCCTTCTAAAAGTGAAAATGTCCTATGGTTTGCTATAATAACCATGGTTTTATTTCAGTTATTATGTTTACCTTATGTAATACCATAGTAAGCAACATTTTTTTCCAGCAAAATGTAACCTTTTTTTATTGATATTTAAAAAATATATATATATATATATATATATATATATATATATATATATATATATATATATATATATATACAGTACTGTGCAAAAGTTTTAGGCAGGTGTGAAAAAATGCTGTAAAATAAGAATGCTTTCAAAAATAGACATGTTAATAGATTATATTTATCAATTAACAATGCAAAGTGAGTGAACAGAAGAAAAATCTAAATCAAATCCATATTTGGTGTGACCACCCTTTGCCTTCAAAACAGCATCAATTCTTCTAGGTACACTTGCACAAAGTCAGGGATTTTGTAGGCATATAGTCAGGTGTATGATTAAACAATTATACCAAACAGGTGCTAATGATCATCAATTCAATATGTAGGTTGAAACACAATCATTAACTGAAACAGAAACAGCTGTGTAGGAGGAATAAAACTGGGTGAGGAACAGCCAAACTTAGCTAACAAGGTTAGGTTGCTGAAGACAGTTTACTGTCAAAAGTCATACACCATGGCAAGACTGAGCACAGCAACAAGACACAAGGTAGTTATACTGCATCAGCAAGGTCTCTCCCAGGCAGAAATTTCAAGGCAGACAGGGGTTTCCAGATGTGCTGTCCAAGCTCTTTGAAGAAGCACAAAGAAACGGGCAACGTTGAGGACCGTAGACGCAGTGGTCGGCCAAGGAAACTTACTGCAGCAGATGAAAGACACATCATGCTTACTTCCCTTCGCAATCGGAAGATGTCCAGCAGTGCCATCAGCTCAGAACTGGCAGAAAACAGTGGGACCCTGGTACACCCATCTACTGTCCGAAGTCTGGTCAGAAGTGGCCTTCATGGAAGACTTGCGGCCAAAAAGCCATACCTCCGACGTGGAAACAAGGCCAAGCGACTCAACTATGCACGGAAACACAGGAACTGGGGTGCAGAAAAATGGCAGCAGGTGCTCTGGACTGATGAGTCAAAATTTGAAATATTTGGCTGTAGCAGAAGGCAGTTTGTTCGCCGAAGGGCTGGAGAGCGTACACGAATGGTGTCTGTAGGCAACAGTGAAGCATGGTGGAGGTTCCTTGCAAGTTTGGGGCTGCATTTCTGCAAATGGAGTTGGGGATTTGTTCAGAATTAATGGTCTCCTCAATGCTGAGAAGTACAGGCAGATACTTATCCATCATGCAATACCATCAGGGAGGCATCTGATTGGCCCCAAATTTATTCTGCAGCATGACAACGACCCCAAACATACAGAGAAAGTCATTAAGAACTATCTTCAGCGTAAAGAAGAACAAGGAGTCCTGGAAGTGATGGTATGGCCCCCACAGAGCCCTGATCTCAACATCATCGAGTCTGTCTGGGATTACATGAAGAGAGAGAAGCAACTGAGGCTGCCTAAATCCACAGAAGAACTGTGGTTAGTTCTCCAAGATGTTTGGGCCAACCTACCTGCCGAGTTCCTTCAAAAACAAGTGTGCAAGTGTACCTAGAAGAATTGATGCTTGATGCTGTGTCTCTGCTATCTCCCGTAGTGAAAGAGTGCACACTTTGTAGAAGGCTTGGAGTACAATTCTTGTTATTGCTTTATCTGATGACGTGCCAAATGCAACGAGAACAGTATTGAATTAAACTTGAAATTGAGGACTACATGAGACGATCTTTATTTTCTAGAAATAATAATCACTGTTTTATATATATGCCGTAATGCCTATGTGTATAAAAGGATCTGGGTTAAGGACACCGAGCTGTTCTTCAGTGGATTGCAGCATGTGAACCTGTAAGTTAATGCCATAATGATAGCCATAGTATCAGCCAAAACACCACAGTTCTGAAGTACAGTTTATAAATATGTTAAAACCATATTATCTTTTCATTAGTGGAAAAGTAGCTTTGAAAGTAGCTAGCTACTTTTTCCAAGTAGCTTTAAGTGTAGCTAGCTACTTTTTTTCAGACTAGCTTGTAGTGTAGCTAGCCACTTTTTTAGAAGTAGCTTTTAGCTTTAGCTAGCTACTTTTTCAAAGTAGCTTCCCCAACCCTGGGTTATATAGAAATCCAAATGTGTTGCTATGGTCTTTCAGTTGATTGAATTGTTCATTGAGCTGGGACAGTGTCATATCTAATCCTGGGCCTCATAATCAAACTGGCGCCTGGCTCTCCTGACTGGGCTGGGAAAGCTCTTTACATACTTTGAGTTTGTCAGCTAATTTACTAGCATCTGAGATTGCCTATTCAAAACCACTTTGTCTGTAATTTATTAGCACACTTTGCACACTATCTAGTAACAGAACATTGATGTGCATGCCTGGATCTTGCATGAGCTTGCTGATTTTGCTTACCTCAAATAAGACTTTGTGCCACACAACTGAACACACAAGGAACTGAAAGGATTCCAATTATTTTGTAATGGATTCCGCTTCTGAACAGGTGACTGGATCTTTAGCTGTAGCTGCAACTTCTCACAAAGCAGCACACACATAGAGTGGCTTGACTGTGATTTGGACATGAGAACAGAGAATGCTCCATCTTTGAGTTGAGGCTGCAAACAGAACATATATGCCTTGAAGGTAGCCCAAGAATAACTTTGCTGCTTCCGGAGATTTTGCAGCATCACTGATAACCAAGTTTAGGCTATGGCATCTGTAGGGAAGAAAAAAAGCTCTAGGATTAATGTTGAGTACACATGCTTGGACACAACTGTGTTGTCCTTTCATGTTGCTGCCATTATCATAGCCCTGACCCCTGCAGTCAGCCAGGGGGATTCCTTTTTGTCTCAAGAAACTAAGAAGTGCCTCAGTTGAAGCTGACACACTGGGATACTTCAAGAAGCTGCTTGATGAGATTCTGGGATCAATAAGCTACTAACAACCAAACGAGCAAGATGGGCCGAATGGCCTCCTCTCATTTGTAAACTTTCTTGTGTTCTTATGTCACTAATGCATTCAGAAAACCAAGAAAATATTCCTTGATGCTCACACTGCCATCCTCAATATGGACAATGCGGAAAACAGTTGACGTAATCTCAACATGGCTTATGTCAGGAGTACAGTAAAATGACTGCATAGTACTTGGCCATCTTGATCCTGTTGATAATTTCCTCAACCACCTTGCTGCTCATCAGCTGTATCAACTCATGTTGAATGTCCTTTCCAAGGTAGTGAAAATGCAATTTATATGCTTCTGATCCGGCGTATCTTGCATTAAAGGGTCAAACTTCGCTAGAAGCTCAACCTGAGCTAGAAAGTTGCCATTACAATGTTACAATGTTGTGACCCCTGGTCCTTGTTTCTCTTTTCAGGTCAAAAAAGTCCCCTGGGTTGACATTATCTATACCTTTTAGGATTTTGAATGTTTGAATCAGATTGCTGCGTAGTCTTGTTTGTTCAAGACTGAATAGATTCAATTCTTTTAGCCTGTCTGCATACAACATGCCTTTTAAGCCCGGGATAATTCTGGTTGCTCTTCTTTGCACTCTTTCTAGAGCAGCAATATCCTTTTTGTAACGAGGTGACCAGAACTGAACACAATATTCTAGGTGAGGTCTTACTAATGCATTGTAAAGATTTAACATTACTTCCCTTGATTTCAATTCAACACTTCTCACAATATATCCGAGCATCTTGTTGGCCTTTTTTATAGCTTCCCCACATTGTCTAGATGAAGACATTTCTGAGTCAACATAAAACCCTAGGTCTTTTTCATAGTTCCCTTCTTCAATTTCAGTATCTCCCATAGGATATTTATAATGCACATTTTTATTGCCTGCATGCAATACTTTACATTTTTCTCTATTAAATTTCATTTGCCATGTGTCTGCCCAGTTCTGAATGCTGTCTAGATCATTTTGAATGACCTTTGCTGCTCCTCCTATTTTTGTGTCGTCTGCAAATTTAACGAGTTTGCTTACTATACCAGAATCTAAATCATTAATGTAGATTAGGAATAGCAGAGGACCTAATACTGATCCCTGTGGTACACCACTGGTTACCTCGCTCCATTTTGAGGTTTCTCCTCTAATCAGTACTTTCTGTTTTCTACATGTTAACCACTACCTAATCCATGTGCATGCATTTCCTTGAATCCCTACTGAGTTCAGTTTGAGAATTAATCTTCTATGCGGGACTTTGTCAAAAGCTTTCTGGAAATCTAAATAAACCATGTCGTATGCTTTGCAATTATCCATTGTCAATGTTGCGTCCTCAAAATAATCAAGCAGGTTAGTTTGACACGATCTCCCTTTCCTAAAACCATGCTGACTGTCTCCCAGGATATTGTTACCATATAGGTAATTTTCCATTTTGGATCTTATTATAGTTTCCATAAGTTTACATATAATAGAAGTCAGGCTTATTGGTCTGTAGTTACCCGGTTTTGTCTCCCTTTTTGTGGATCGGTATTACGTTTGCTATTTTCCAGTCTGTCGGTACAACCCCTGTGTCAAGAGACTGTTGCATGATCTTGGTTAGCGGTTTGTAAATAACTTCTTTCATTTCTTTGAGTACTATTGGGAGGATCTCATCCGGCCCAGGGGATTTGTTTATTTTAAGAGCTCCTAGTCCCTTTAACACTTCTGCCTCTGTTATGCTAAAGTTATTTAAAATTTGATAGGATCAGGTCGACATGTGGGGCATGTTGTCCGTGTCCTCCTTTGTAAAAACCTGTGAAAAGTAATCATTTAATATATTTGCTATTTTATTTTCTTCATCTATGATTTTGCCTTTTGTGTCTCTTAGACATTTAACCTCCACTTTGAATGTTCTCTTGCTGTTATAATATTGGAAAAACATTTTGGAATTGGTTTTAGCCCCCTTAGCAATATTGATTTCTATCTCTCTCTTGGCCTTTCTAACTTCCTTTTTGACTTGTGTTTGCAGTTCCAAGTACTCTTTCTGTGTACTTTGTTTTTGCTCCCTTTTAAACGCTCTGTAAAGTGCCTTTTTTCGCTGAATATTTTTTTAAATTGATCTATTAAACCATTTTGGCCATTTTGTTTTAGATTTAGATTTGTCTACTTTTGGGATGTAATTGTTTTGCGCATCTAGTGCTACATTTTTAAAAAACAGCCATCCTTTTTCTGTGGATGTTTTCTCTATTTTACTCCAATCTACTTCTGTTAGTCTCTGTTTCATACGTTCATAGTTTGCTTTTCTAAAATTGTAAACCTTAGCTTTAGTTATTACTTTTGGGGTTTTAAAAAACACTTCAAATGAGACCATGTTGTGGTCTGAGTTTGCCAATGGCTCTCTGACGTCTGTTTTAGTTATTCTGTCTTCATTATTTGAAAAGACTAAATGAAGGCATGCCTCCCCTCTAGTCGGTGCCTTGACAAATTGCGTTAGGAAGCAGTCATTTGTCATTTCCACCATTTCAATTTCGTCTGTCGTGCCCCCCCATCGGGTTTTCCCATTTTATACGGGGGAAGTTGAAATCCCCCATTAGTATGGCTTCTCCTTTTCTACACGCATTTCGAATGTCATTGTATAACAGATTATTTTGCTCAGCGTCTGAATTTGACAGTCTATAGCATGCTCCTATTATTATGCCCTTTGAATTTGTGTCCATTATTCTGACCCATATTGATTCTGCATTGTTTTCTTTGTCCTGATTTAACACCTGGGCTTCAAGACTATTAAGTATATTAAGTATAGCGCTACCCCTCCGCCTCTTCTGTCCTGCCTGTCTTTCCTATACAGTGTGTACCCACTAATATTATGTTTGTCTCCATCATTCTCAGACCGCCAAGTTTACGTAACACCTATCACATCGTAGTTGCTTGTTAGTGCTGTAGCTTCAAGTTCTAACATTTTGTTTCTGAGACTTCTAGCATTAAGATAAATACATTTAATAGTTGTCTTACCTGAGTAGTTGCCCTTGTTTTGATGTGGTCTCCCTTCTGTTTTTTGTTTTCTCCCCCCTTTCTAGTTTAAATGCTTCTGGACCTCCTCAAGATTAACTTGTGGTACAGACACTGCTATCTAAATGTTTGTCTTATCTATAATTGTTACTTGTGTTTTATAGACAGCTCACTGTTCCGGAGCTGTCGCTAAGGGCCAGCATAAAAACCCGGAACAGCACTACACTATTGTCACTCATTAAACTGTATCACACACCACGAGCACTACAGCATGCACCCAGGACTGGTGACCGTGTTTGTACATTGTGGGAGGGATACCTGTGTTTATTGCTTGGGACTGCAACCCGTTATTATTTAACCCTGTGCATTACACATTGCTGTGTATTGCTGGGGATCATTGCTTTGGTCATCAGACCTGGAGTATAAAAATAAAATACCCCTTTTCCATACTGGATTACAATCTCTGTCTGTGTTATTCCTGCACTGCATCACCTCTGCACTTGTTCACAATCAACCACTTTGCCACACTAGCCATTTACTTTATCAAATATAACCAGTTAATACACAAAGGAGAAAAAAGAACACACAGACTGATCTTTTTAATATTAGGTATTTCCTGATGACTTTTAAAATGTTGGTACATGATTACACAGTTGATTAAGTCTGTTTCATTCAATATCAGTCGTAATAATAAACCTTTTTTTTTTTTTATTCAGTACTTTTTTTTAAAATTCAGTTCAAGTTTTTAAATACATTTAACAAAACAATATGAAAACCCCTGGCTTAATACATTACAGATTTCTTGCTGTTTCCAGGTTTTGGTGCTACAGGGAGCTCTGGATTGTTGGGTCTTCTTGAGCTGCCTGGAAGTGCTGCAGAGAATAGAAGGCTGTTCTGATGGGGCACAGTTAGATTCAAACTCGTCACATACAGTCGGTCTTTGGACTTATGCTACTGAAAAGGTAAATAACCGTGCTCGTGTCTCAACTCTTCATGCTACTATAATCAGCATGGCAGGTATTACAGCTTTTTGAAGCAGCGAAGTGGTAAGAGCACTGGCTTTTAATTTGAAATGTTTAATGCCCAGATGCCTATTTCTAGTTGCCTCACCCAAGGTGCATGCTGGAAAATGAAGATGGATGTATTTGAAACTGGCCAAAAATGTATACATGTTTGGGCTTATGTAGTTGTAATACTGGTAGATGTTTGTTTTTTTTTCTGTTCATTGGCAATAGTTAAAGTCCTTGGGTTATCTGTGTGGGCTGGCATCAGAAAACGAACCCAATTCTGAAGACTTAAACAGAACAGTGGATCTCCTGGCTGGACTGGGAGCAGAACGACCAGAAACTGGTACAACAAATTCTTCTGATACGTTAACGAGTATATGTCTAGTGGGTTTACATAGCAGTATCTGTACCACAAGTTAATCTGAAGAAAGGGTCATGATAACAGGGATGTGCAACATGCACATGTGGTAACAAGGTAATTCATGGACTGTTCAGTACATTGTAGTTTTAAAAAAAAAAAAATTATAACCAATAACAGACCCAAAATCTGTAATTATCCCTCTGTTATCTTTAAGGATGTAGGTAAATGTTTATAATTTAAAAAACACAAGCAAACTTATGTTGAGTGTAAATATTATGGCAAAGTGTTACTGTTATGTACAAAAAAAAATGTTGGGTATGTTATAATATTTGCATATTGGTAATGCTTTTAATATTGAGGCTGGTGTTTTTGTAGTATGTACAGTTAGTATGTCACACAAGCCACTGCTCATATGGTCTGTATTGGGTCTGTTCTTTTACAGCCAGCAGTCTGCAAAGCCCTTATAAAAAACTCAAAGAAGCCTTATCTTCAGTAGAAGCCTTTGAAAAACACTACTTAGTAAGTATGTTGGGGTATTTATTTTAAAAATTGTTACTTTGTATTTAAACTGAGACAAGATTTTGGACAGAGTGCAGTCACACTTTCTTTTAACTGCAGCTTTTTTCACAGAAAAAAAACCGTAAATTAAATCAATTTTACTATTAACATGTTTCTCAGTTGTGATTGAGATACACGAATGGCATAATAGGTATCAATGTAATTCTTAAAGGAGAGTATAAAAGTTGTGGTAAAACATTGACAGTCATAAGCCCTAATTATCGATTTGAAACGTGTTAGGATTATACAATAGACCAGGGGTTCCCTTCAGGTGGTCCGTGGAAAGGTTACATAATTACAGAAAGGAAGCAACAGCATAGTTTATAGATCCCATTCCAAACCCAAAAATTGAGACCTTAAAAACTCTGCTACAGAAGCAGGAAGAAAATGCATACATGGAGAATATCTCCAAGTTAAAAAGGTCTAAACTCGCCGTCATATTTAGTTTTGGAGTGTCTAAAATGTATTCTTTACTAGGGAGTTTTCGTGTATTGCTCTCACCTGCACTCAGTAGCTTGTAAAGTTAGAGATAGAACACGACAGGTCATGGTTGTGTTGCATTAGCACGGCTGTAGTTGGAGACATCAAAGCCGTATGTTAATGCAACACAACGCACAACCTGGAGTGTTATCCAGCTTATATAAGGGATATAATAAAAAAAAAATGTTTTTATTAAATATATATAAGGATAAAATATATATGTAAGGATAAAAAGAATATGTTCTGATGAAAATGACTACAAAAACAGGAAGGAATTAAAAAGATAGAAATCTTAAGAAAACAGGATGTGAGTGTCTGGAACCAACTCCCCAGTAATGTTGTTGAAGCTGACACCCTGGGATCCTTCAAGAAGCTGCTTGATGAGATTCTGGGATCAATAAGCTGCTAACAACCAAACGAGCAAGATGGGCTGAATGGCCTCCTCTCGTTTGTAAACTTTCTTATGTTCTTATGTTCTTAACATTACTGTACCTGTAAACTGCAGGAGTTTCAATTTCAATGTATTTATATGTGAAATGTACATAAAGTTTCCAAACGTGTAGTACAGTAGTCTCCTTCTAAGAGAGCACCTCTCGGGAAGCAAACGACGTGTTCTCTAAGACAGAGTTGACCACCAAACGCAATATGAATCAATAAATAAATAAATATGTATTTCTTGTAATGAAGCACATGCAACAGCATATGAAATGAACTGAATAACTAAGAGAAAAGCAATAGGCACATGTATGTTAATAAAATATAATAATAAAGTAACAGACAAACTAATGTTAATAAACTAACTGTCAAATGAAATGAGTACAGCACCCTCACACACGTTAAAAAATAAATGTACAGGAGCAATATTCAACACATGCACAACATTATTTAACAGAATGGTGAAGCAACTCACCAGAAGGGGAAACGCCAAATTGCTCTGCGACTTGTATGTGATTCAGGTTTTTTTCAAGAGCTTCACGATTCAACAGTTGCACGATTTGCCATTTGTTTCATGCCGTTTTGTAGGGATGAGATGCACTCGTGGAAATTAGAATACACAACGAGGCAATGATAAATTGAAAGATTGAATAAACTAATCAGTGTTCCTGAAGACACTCTCGTAATGACAAGTCAGTTTTGAAAAGATTGAATAAACTATTTTAATTTAAGTCTAGTGATGATGAGTTATCAGGTTACAAAACACTAGGCTACTGTAGTGAACGAATCGCTATCGGTTCCTGTTCCTTTAGGCGAAGCATTTACAATGGGAAAAATCAGTTTCACCACAAGGTTGTTCACTTAGCCGAAGTGTTCTCTTAGCCGAAGTTCCTATATGTGGAGACTACTCAGTAAATTTGTCTAATCCAAGTTTGTTTTAATGAGAAACCTTAAGACTGTGGAAAAATATTGAGCAAGTCTGCTATGTTTTACAGTGAGCTTTAACTAGACTATTGCTGCTGTTTTTCATGCAGAATTGGAGTAAAAGTTAGATAATGAAATGGGTAATATCTGATTTATTTTGTCTGTTTCTATTCAGCTAAATGATTACAAGGAAGTTCATTTAGGAAATTAAACTGAGCTCAGCAATACAGTTTTGAAACAAAATGTTAAGTAGTATGTGTTTAGGTAGGGATTTTCAAATGGTATTCGTGTTCTTAAGTTATTTGCATGAAGTATGGGTATGACTGCCTCTTCTGGCCAAACAACAAATGAAAAAAGCAGCAATTAAGCTTGGAGTGGCATATATAAGCAAGTCACACTTTATGGTTTTACATACGGTATATCTAGTGAACCACTTACTAATTCACTTTTGATTACAATAAGTCTGGGAGTCGAAGTCACGCTTACATCTTTACTTAAATAACTGTGATAAAACTTGGTCAGGACATTTTTTAACACAGGTTATTGAGAGTCTGAGGGTATACATAGGCAGCTGTCTGTATATGAATTGTCCCTTATTTAACTATTTGAAGAAGAATCTGTTTTTAATCATTTCTCTCTTAGGAACTCTCCCATGCTGCTATGGATATGTACAGAACAATTGGTCGACTTCGATCAGCTCGACTTGTAGGAAAAAGCCTGGCTGAGTTTTACATGTAAGACCATTTTTAATATGTTTCACATATTATCTTTATTTTTCCCTAATACGACTCCTGAGGCACGATTTTAAGAAAACAAGGTAAAATGCAAACGTAAGGGCAAAGTGCTCTGCGTTTGTGCTGGATTGGGCCGTCCCCTTCATGTTGTGATTCTGAAGGGAGCTTGAGCTGGACGCTGGCAGAACTCTCTTAGTGCTGACCAATGAAGAAAAAGTAGGAGTCAGACGCTGCTAGCAAAACAAGACCAACTGACATTGCCTTTAAGACAACGATAGCCCAGCGTTTGCCTTTGCTGTAATTTTGATCAATAAAAGCTGTTCTTTATTGCCATTGCACCATTTGATAATGAAGTATTTAGAAATATTCTTCCAGCCTTTGCAATAAAAAGCTTATTTAAGATGTATGTGGGAACTGTGATTTGGAACATAGCTTCATTAAGAACGTAAGAAAGTTTACAAACGAGAAGAGGCCATTCAGCCCATCTTGCTAGTTTGGTCAACTTTAATGCTGCTGGGAAAAATAGATTTGAATAAAACATGTATTTTTAAATACAAAGGCATACACCTCAAAGTTCATAATTTCTGAAAGTAATTTAGTCCAACGTGTTTATATTTTCATATGCATTGCTGTTGTCTTCCGAATAACAGCATATATGTTTCAAACCGAACACACAAAGAAAATGTGTCTCTTAAAATTTGTAATGGTCTGGAATAAATTACTAAACACAGATACGAAATATGGGCTTTATATTACTCAAGAAAACAGTTTTTATATTTTAGAAACCTTTAGTATTTTAGATCAGCGCTAAGTTTATGACGCCAGTAGCAAGTGTGTAGTGGCAAAACTGGAGCTGTCCTAAAAACCAATAATGGTACATTGTAAACATTTAACCTTTCCTAAATGTTATTTTTAATTAAATACCAACCAAGTCAACCAATACACATACTAAGGTTTACTAATACTAATAAAAAGTATTTAAAAAAAACTTACACTAACTCATTAATTACTTACATTTGCAAAACTTTTTCCTCATAAGAAATCCAAAAGTTATGGTCCAGCATGTCCAAAAGCAAACAGTTGCCTCTTTTTTAAGAGTGTTTCCCAGTGTAAAATAAGAAAAGCCCACATTGGAGTGTAACCAAAGTTTTTTTCAATGTATATTAAATAAAGTGCTTTTGTACAACTATGCTTGGGGTCGCAAGCAGTAATAGGCTCCAGTATAAATAAGAAGGTGAAAACTGAAAGGTTAAACACTTCTTCATAGTCGTTTTCCATAGCCTGGGCATTTCTACATACGGCATATAAAAAAATGAATACCTTGCCCACTAGCCAGTGCTGTGATACTGATGCATAAGCACAGTGAGCTGTATGATAGTGAGTGACAGTAGTACAGATCATTCAGCCTTGACTAATGTGAGTTGGGACCAGGATCCTTGAAAAGTGTCTATTAATAACATACAAATACCAAAATAAAATGTTGACTTTAGGTAATAAGTGGCAGAGCAGCACCCCACCCTCCCAAAGACCCGGTCCACTCTGGCCCCACTACACTGGCAGACGTGTCATACTGCAGAGCAGGGTGGGCAAATTTACCGTGCACAGTTAGTGCATTCAATTCAATTCAATTACCAATTAATCATTTTTGTAGCATTTATTAAATTAACACTACCACAATTAACAATTAAGATAACACTTTTTTTTATTAACTTAAAAAAAGAACAACAAAGCAACTAAATGAACTCTTAATATGCCTATGCAATTTTATTTTCAAACTGACAATGCAAAATTATGACTTCAGTAACAGTAAGCTTTGTTGCATTTAACATACATGAGGCATTCGAATGCCTCATCAAGCATGTTGTATTCAGTGAGCCAATACGTTTTGCAATGACAACAACTGAATGTGGAATACCGGTGATCATGTTCATGCATTCAAAAAGTTCAGTTAACGTGGGTTCCATTAATAATTCATTCACAATTAACTAGGTAAATGAATTTATTTAAGTAACATTAACAGAAAACCTTCTCAATTACATGAATCATTAAATTAGTAATTAACAATTAACCAACCCTGCTGTAGAGCTGTGTCTACTGTATACTCTACACAGAATTTGTCCAATTTACTCATTTGGAGGTACTTACAACATTGTTTTTGACATAGCATGCTGGAATGTAAGGTATAGGTCATACAATAGTTGATCAAATGCACAGAGATCTGAGAAAATGAATAAAGTTACGTAACTTTATGTCCTGCATACGTCGTTATATATATTCAGTGATGTGCTAATCCAGTACATCAAGTTTTTAAATATATAATGACTCCACCCTTTTGGGTGGATATGTGTTGTATAGGACAGTAACATGTAACCAGGGTCGCCCCATCTGCCATCTGCATGCAGCTCTGTCTGTATGACAGATCAGATCACAGGGGCAATAAATACATAACTGCACACATTGTTATAAATTCAGTTATTTACTAGCCCGATACATCATTTGAAAGGATTTACTTTTCACATTATCACTAAAGTTTAGGCATAAATCACATCTTTCCAATATAAAGTCACACTGTACAGGCAGAATGATCCTACCGGTTTCATACATTTAATACTCTTTATAATATAAAGCCTTCATACCTGTGTGAAATAATGTATTCCAGATCATGCATTTTTTTAGGAGAATATTTTCTTCTTGGGTTTGAAACATTCAAATTCCAAAAGACTCCGCACAGCGTTGGAGGTTTGCCCTATCATCAAAATTGGGCCCCGAATGTTAGATCCTCTTGCTCCCTCTGTAAACGCACTGTCATGCGGAGTGAGAGTTGCCACTCTTCGCTCATGGCCCGCCAGGATTGCTTTATTGACTTTTGCTACAGTGATCCTTTCATCCAGGGTTCAATAACTTGGCAACATCTGTTGCTTTGGTTTGCTGGGTGATCGGTTTGGTTAGCATGAGTGGAGGAAGTCTGTTGATCGGCAGTCTCTCTGGGCCATTACTTTAAAGAGGTGAAGTGACATTAATATTAGGCAATTCAAGTTGGGGAGAAAACAGGGGTAAATGCCTGCTTGGACACTCTCCTCTGTGCATATATATGTTCTTTCAATCACACTTACAGTACTGTGGGAGTAGCATAAAAACTTGTTGATATATAGGGATATCACTTTGCAGGCAAAGTTACCCTGATTAAGACTGTACTTTTTTGCAGACATGGATTGTTTGCACTTAGAAATTCTTCAATTAAATTTTTTTTGCAGTATACTGCTTTGTACAGCTGTTCTAACTACACTGCCTTAACCAGACTTCATCTTAGCTTGTGTGTTTTTCAGATTTGATCATAATTAGCTTATATTTGGGAAGTAGATGGTTCATGGAGTTTTATTGGCTGATTTCTTACTCATGATTAAAGTTTACATTTTTACCTCATGTTACCAAAAGTATTTTACTAGATTCGATTGCTACTGACTATATTAGATGGCAAAATAAACATTAGTTTGCCTTGCTGCTCGTTGTAACTTATATTTGCATCACTTGTGGATGTGTCTATGTACCCAACTGTATATATCCTACAGAATACACAACTGAGATGTCAAATCTTCTTTACAACCCGTTTCTGATACGTTTCATTTTTCAGCACTTTGCCATATCCAAAAACCCTTAACTGTCCTGTCCTTCTTTTTGAAATAATGATAATATGAATTGCACATTGTCATTTGAAATGGTCAATTAATGGTTAACTGTTTGTTTGGTCTGCAGGAGAAAAGGGGATCCTCAGAAAGCAGAAGGCTTCCTTCAAGAGGCCCTCAAAACCTATCTGGCTGAGGGCTGGGCTCTGCCTGTCACCCACACCAGGAAGCAGTTAGCTGAGTGTCAGAAGCAGCTTGGGCAGACGGAAAAGTATCCTTCAAGTATTAGCTTTGTGTCACAGCCCACTGTTGGAAATGAGATTGCTCCTTTGCACCATTTAAAAAGATAACGAAGAACCTTCATTACATGATTATACTGGAACTATAATTGTAGTTCTGTGAGGATTACATTATTAATAATGATGTTGGGCAGTAAGTGTTGTGTCTATACACAGTTCAAATACTGTGTGCTGGGCCACCTGAACTTAACTTTTCACCTAAATCAACTTTTAAATTATTTTATTCAGATCCTAGAAGATGGGGATTGTGGTACGGTTACTGAGGGAAAATACATAATTTTAAGACTTTATATAATTTTAAGGTCTGTTTTTCCTGACAGGGTTTTACGACTAATGACAATTACCTGGGCACTAGATGTCACTGTTGGATAAAGCATGTTGATTTAACAAGGGCACTTCTTTAACTAGAGTTAACGACTGTATTATTGTTCAGTTGGAATTACATCATTAACTAATTGCCCAGCTGTATAAATAAGCCTGTTTGTTTCAACTCCAGGTGGAGCGTAAAGGTGGCTCTACACTGGAAGCAAGCAACGCGAGCGAATAATTTAGAAGTGACTGGAATGTATGGGTGCGTCTACACCACCAGCGAGCGGACAGTCTTGGTGAAGCGAGCAACTCCAGAGGAATAGAAATGTGTTCGATTTTTCCCGCCAGTCGGGAGTGACTAGAAAGAAGCAAAGTTAGTTCCCAACACACTCACAAAAGTTATAAATAAACATAACTGTCTTGTTGGAATGAAAAACAAGCCTCTGAACTGGTTACTGCATATGCACACTCAACCCATCCACCACAGGATATATATATAGAGTGTTTCATGTGTCTTTTGATCTAGAGAGCCGGGGAGGCTTTCCTGCACTGTTATATAGGTTTGCAAGAGTTTTTTTTGTTTTCCTTTACCAGCTTTCTCAGTTATCTTCAGACAAGTAGCCTTTTAGCCAGTGATATCAATCTCCCAGAAGAGGAGAGGAAACACTTCTGTCAGGAGATCCTGAATTTTGCTAACCAGCAAACTGATAACCAAGGTAAGACCGAAAGCTTAAAGGGATACTGTATATTATTTTGAATTTTTTAATAAATTCAAACTTGTTTAATGTCCTGTGCAATATACATTTTGTGTTCTGTATTATTTTATGACTCTTTCTGCTTGGATCATTATCTTGCTTCCTATTCTAGCAAACATTGCTTGTATAAAGAATCCTCTAGGCTGGTCATGGAGAAAGTGAGGCAGGGAACAATATTAGCATTGCACAACTTCAAGACACAATTCTTTACCTGCGGGCTTCAGTGGTAAATACTTCCACGCCTCCCTAAAATCAGTTAGTTTTTTTTTTTTAAGATAGCAATATTTGCTGATGACCTAAGTAGAAACAACATTAAAGAATCAGACATAATAGGTTATAAAGCAGGTAAGAAATTAAATACTAGGTGTGACATCGGCAAGGAGACTCAGAGACCAGAAACGTTACAGTTTAAGTGATCACGTGCATTTATTTACAACACAAAAACAACAAATCGCACTGTAATGTTCTTATACCATCACAACCTGACTAACACCCGTGATCACCCTTTAAATAGACCTGTGACTGGAGCCTAATTAATCATTTAATTATTTATTCAGTTGACGGCTCCAGCCACATCCCCACAATGCTTGTGCAACCCAATATTCCCTACACATACACACACACACACACGTGCATTGGCAGATAATTCTGGTCGCTCTTCTTTGCACTCTTTCTAGTGTAGCAATATCCTTTTTGTAGCGAGGTTACCAGAACTGAACACAATATTCTAGATGAGGTCTTACTAATGCATTGTAAAGTTTTAACATTACTTCCCTTGATTTAAATTCAACACTTTTCACTATATATCCGAGCATCTTGTTGGCCTTTTTTATAGCTTCCCCACATTGTCGAGATGAAGACATTTCTGAGTCAACATAAACTCCTAGGTCTTTTTCATAGATTCCTTCTTCAATTTCAGTATCTCCCATATGATACTTATAATGCACATTTTTATTGTCTGCATGCAATACCTTACACTTTTCTCTATAAATGTCATTTGCCATGATGTGTCTGGCCAGTTCTGAATGCTGTCTAGATCATTTTGAATGACCTTTGCTGCTGCAACAGTGTTTGCCACTCCTATTTTTGTGTTGCCTGAAAATTTAACAAGTTTGCTTACTATACCAGAATCTAAATCATTAATGTAGATTAGGAATAGCAGAGGACCTAATATTGATCCCTGTGGTACACCACTGGTTACCTCGCTCCTTTTGAGGTTTCTCCACTAATCAGTACTTTCTGTTTTCTACATGTTAACCACTCCCTGTGCATGTGCATGCATTTTCTTGAATCCCTACTGTGTTCAGTTTGAGAATTAATCTTTTATGCAGGACTTTGTCAAAAGTTTAAAGGAAATCTAAATAAGCCATGTCATATGCTTTGCAGTTATCCATTGTCGATGTTGCATCCTCAAAAAAATAAAGCAGGTTAGTTTGACACGATCTCCCTTTCCTAAAACCATGCTGACTGTCTCCCAGGTTACTGTTACCATATAGGTAATTTTCCATTTTAGATCTTATTATAGTTTCCGTAAGTTTACATATAATAGAAGTCAGGCTTATTGGTCTGTAGTTACCTGGTTCGGTTTTGTTTGCCTTTTTGTGGATTGGTATTAAGTTTGCAATTCTCCAGTCTTTCGGTAAATCCCCTGTGTCAAGAGACTGTTGCATGATCTTAGTTAGCGGTTTGTAAATAACTTTTTTCATTTCTTTGAGTGCTATTGGGATGAACTCATCCGACCCTGGGGATTTGTTTATTTTAAGCTCCTAGTCCCTTTAACACTTCTGCCTCTGTTATGCTAAAGTTATTTAAAACTGGATAGGAACAGGTTGACATGTGGGGCATGTTGTCCGTATCCTCCTGTGTAAAAACTTTTTTTTCTCTACATCTATGATTTTGCCATTTGTATCTTAGACATTTGAAATGTACTGTGTGCCAAGACAAGTTTTGTGGTTTTAAAGTTCTAATATAAATAAATTATTTTGTAATTACTTTTGATAGACACACATAAGTAACTTGTACTTGCTTTTTAAATCTCGACGCCTAAAATCATAAAAAAGAGGAAAAAAGTTATACTCTCATTTAGAATTTTGGCTCCCTATTAAGCAGACTTGTAGGACTTGAGTCTGGGACTTGGACTCGAACATTTGGACTCCGTGACTTGGAGACGTTAACGATGAGTCCTTTTTTATTTTCTGTTACACAAATAATATTACAGTTACTAGGAAACCTGTGCACAATAAAAACCCACCCTCAAAACATTATCCAATCACTGGTTAACCCTGTTGTCTTTGCAGCCAAAAACATATAACAAATAATAATCATATACGTTATAATCATACTTTTAGAGCTTCTTAATTCATATCAAAGTCGTGGTGTGATTAAATGTTCTGTGTTTTGGTTCTAATTATTATTATTTGTTTATTTCTCAGACGCCTTTATCCAAGGCGACTTACAGAGACTAGGGTGTGTGAACTATGCATCAGCTGCAGAGTCACTTACAATTACGTCTCACCCGAAAGACGGAGCACAAGGAGGTTAAGTGACTTGCTCAGGGTCACACAATGAGTCAGTGACTGAGGTGGGATTTGAACCGGGGACCTCCTGGTTACAAGCCCTTTTCTTTAACCACTGGCCCACACAGCCTCTAATCTCTACTCGTTCCTAGCACACACCATCACTGTTTGCAAGCAACGTCAATGACTTCACCTGGCAAATTCAGTCTCAAATGGCCTACCATCAAACAGGCAGATATATCATAAGAACATAAGAAAGTTTACAAACGAGAGGAGGCCATTCAGCCCATCTTGCAAGTACTCTTTCTGTGTACTTTGTTTTTGGTCCCTTTTAAACGCTCTGTAAAGTGCCTTTTTTCGCTGAATATTTTTTTTAATTGATCTATTAAACCATTTTGGCCATTTCTTTTTTGATTTACATTTGTCTACTTTTGGGATGTAATTGTTTTGCGCCTCTAGTACTACATTTTTAAAAAACAGCCATCCTTTTTCTGTGAATGTTTTCTCTATTTTACTCCAATCTACTTCTGTTAGTCTCTGTTTCATACCTTCATAGTTTGCTTTTCTAAAATTGTAAACCTTAGCTTTAGTCATTACTTTTGGGGTTTTAAAAAATACTTCAAACGAGACCATGTTGTGGTCTGAGTTTGCCAATGGCTCTCTGACCTTTTAGTTATTCTGTCTTCATTATTTGAAAAGAATAAATCAAGGCAGGCCGCCCCTCTAGTCGGTGCCTTGACAAATTGCGTTAGGAAGCAGTCATTTGTCATTTCCACCATTTCAATTTCGTCCGTCGTGCCCCCCATCGGGTTTTCCCATTTTATATGGGGGAAGTTGAAATCCCTCATTAGTATGGCTTCTCCTTTTCTACACGCATTTCAATGTCATTGTATAACAGATTATTTTGCTCAGCGTCTGAATTTGACGTCTATAGCATGCTCCTATTATTATGCCCTTTGAATTTTTGTCCATTATTCTGACCCATATTGATTTTGCATTGTTTTCTTTGTCCTGATTTAACACCTGGGCTTCAAGACTATTTCTTATGTATAGCGCTACCCCTCCGCCTCTTCTGTCCTGCCTGTCTTTCCTATACAGTGTGTACCCACTTATATTATATTCGTCTCCATCACTCTCAGACAACCGAGTTTCTGTAACACCTATCACATCGTAGTTACTTGTTAGTGCAGTAGCTTCAAGTTATAACATTTTCTTTCTGAGACTTATAGAATTAAGATAAATACATTTAATAGTTGTCTTACCTGAGTTGTTGCCCTTGTTTTGATGTGGTCTCCCTTCTGTTTTTTTGTTTTCTCCCCCCTTCCTTTCTAGTTTAAATGCTTCTGGACCTCTTCAAGGATCCTTTCTCCGAGTAGATTGGTTCCCTTTCTGTTTAAGTGCAGTCTGTCCCACCTATATAGATAGTCCTTGTTGTAGAATGTGCTCCAATGTTCAAGAAAGGTGAAGCCTTCCTGTGTGCACCACGATTTCAGCCATGCATTTTGATTTTATATTTCCAGCTGTCCATAATGTCCTTTTGCAAGGTGCCGGCAATGTTTTCTGATTAAAGCAACTCTAGATTCAATTTAAAGATGTAATTCCTACTTTCTGCTTCTAACTGCGTTGTACTTGTCCACTCGTACTTCTCACACGATGTCGGATAGGAACAGGTCGACATGTGGGGCATGTTGTCTGTGTCCTCCTTTGTAATAACCTGTGAAATTTAATATATTTGCTGTTTTTTTTCTTGGTCTATGATTTTGCCATTTGTGTCTTTTAGACATTTAACCTCCTCTTTGAATGTTCTCTTGCTGTTATAATATTGGAAAAACATTTTGGAATTGGTTTTAGCCCCCTTAGCAATATTGATTTCTATCTCTCTCTTGGCCTTTCTAACTTCCTTTTTGACTTGTGTTTGCAGCTCCAAGTACTCTTTCTGTGTACTTAGTTTTTGGTCCCTTTTAAACGCTCTGTAAAGTGCCTTGTTTCGCTGAAGATTTTTTTCTAATTAATCTATTAAACCATTTTGGCCATTTTGTTTTAGATTTAGATTTGTCTACCTTTGGGATGTAATTGTTTTGTGCCTCTAGTACTACATTTTTAAATAACAGCCATCCTTTTTTTGTGGATGTTTTCTCTATTTTACTCCAATCTACTTCTGTTAGTGTCTGTTTCATACCTTCATAGTTTGCTCTTCTAAAATTGTAAACCTTAGCTTTAGTCATTACTTTTTGGGTTTTAAAAATCACTTCAAATCAGACCCTGTTGTGGTCTTAGTTTGCCAATGGCTCTCTGACCTCTGTTTTAGTTATTCTGTCTTCGTTATTGAAATCAAGGCATGCCTCCCCTCTAGTCGGTGCCTTGACAAATTGTGTTAGGAAGCAGTCATTTGTCATTTCCACCATTTCAATTTCGTCTGTCGTGCCCCCCATCGGGTTTTCCCATTTTATATGGGGGAAGTTGAAATCCCCCATTAGTATGGCTTCTCCTTTTCTACACGCATTTCGAATGTCATTGTATAACAGATTATTTTGCTCAGCGTCTGAATTTGGCAGTCTATAGCATGCTCCTATTATTATGCCCTTTGAATTTGTGTCCATTATTCTGACCCATATTGATTCTGCATTGTTTTCTTTGTCCTGATTTAACACCTGGGCTTCAAGACTGTTTCTTATGTATAGCGCTACCCCTCCGCCTCTTCTGTCCTGCCTGTCTTTCCTATACAGTGTGTACCCACTAATATTATATTCGTCTCCATCACTCTCAGACAACCAAGTTTCTGTAACACCTATCAGATCGTAGTTACTTGTTAGTGCAGTAGCTTCAAGTTCTAACATTTTGTTTCTGAGACTTCTAGCATTAAGATAAATACATTTAATAGCTGTCTTACCTGAGTTGTTGCCTTTGTTTTGATGTGGTCTCCCTTCTGTTTTTTTTTTGTTTTCTCCCCCCTTCCTTTCTAGTTTAAATGCTTCTGGACCTCCTCAAGGATCCTTTGTCCGAGTAGATTGGTTACCTTTTTGTTTAAGTGCAGTCTGTCCCGCCTATATAGATAGTCCAATGTGCTCCAATGTTCAAGAAAGATGAAGCCTTCCTGTGTGCACCACGATTTCAGCCATGCATTTTGATTTTGTATTTCCAGCTGTCCATATGGTCCTTTGCAAGGTGCCGGCAGTATCCCAGAAAATACCACAGTTTTGGTCTTGTCTTTTAATTTCCTTCCTAGCTCCCTGAATTTGTTTTGCAGGGATTTTGGCCTGTCTCTTCCAATGTTGTTTGTATCGATGTGGACGACTACTACCGGGTCGTCTCCTGTTCATTTTAGGAGCCTGTCTACGTTCTCAGTGATGTGCGTGACAGAGGCTCCTGGAAGGCAGCACACTGTTGTAGTAAGGGGGTCCAAACTGCAAACTGAACTTGCTGTGTTTCTCAATATGGAGTCCGCAACAATTATGACCTCCCTTCTTTTTTGCTGCCTGGCCAGCACTGTTTATAGTGTCCTGGATGTTGTTCCTTTCATTCTCTTGATGTTGGTTTTGGTCATCTAAATTTTGAAGTGGCTCAAATTTGTTACATGTTTGGATTTCTGGTGGTTGTGTTTGACGAAGTTTCTTTTTTTTCCCCTACTTCTGCCTATCTGAACCCAGCTGTTTCGTCCCCATCTCCCTGGTGGCTTTCAGTATGCTAGGGGTGCAGACTTCCATGAATTGTGGGTGTGCCAGCTCCTCAAGCTCCTGTTGCTGTCTCATTTCCTGCATCTCCATTTCTAACACACTTGCTCGTTTAAGCAAGTCCTGGATGTGCAGCACTTTACACACACTTGGTTGAGCTCTGTTGGGTTTTCTCAGATTTCCCATATCATGCAGTTGTCACAGATTCCTGGCTTATAAACCATGTTATTTTTATTTTGAAGTTTAGTTTAGCTTCCGCAGCTGTCAACCTGCTTTCAAACTGCTTCTAACTGCTCTGTACTTTTCCACGACTCTACTTCGTAGTGTCATGGTTTGGGGATGCTTTGCTGCATCAGGACCTGGACGACTTGCCATCATTGAAGGAACCATTATTATTATTATTATTATTATTATTATTATTATTATTACAGAGCACAAGGAGGTTAAGTGACTTGTTCAGGGTCACACAATGAGTCAGTGGCTGAGGTGGGACTTGAACCGGGGTCCTCCTTGTTACAAGCCCTTTTCTTTAACCACTGGACCACACAGCCTCACAGCCTCACATGAATTCTGCTCTGTATCAGAGAATTCTACAGGAGAATGTCAGGCCATCCATCTGTGAGCTGAAGCTGAAGCGCAGCTGGGTCATGCAGCAAGACAATGATCCGAAAAACACACAAGCAAGTCTACATCAGAATGGTTGAAGAACAAGAAATTTAAAGTTTTGGAATGTCCTAGTCAAAGTCCAGACCTAAACCCCATTGAGACGTTGTGGCAGGACCTGAAACGAGCAGTTCATGCTCGAAAACCCACAAATGTCACTGAGTTGAAGCAGTTCTGCATGTAGGAGTGGCCAAAATTCCTCCACGGCGCTGTGGAAGACTAATCAATAACTACAGGAAGCTTTTGGTTGCAGTTATTGCTGCTAAAGGTGGCGTAACCAGTTATTGATTCTAAGGGGGCGATTACTTTTTCACATGGTGGCATTGGGTGTTGCATAACTTTCTTTAATAAATAAATGAAATATGTATCAAATGTTTGTGTTATTTGTTCACTCAGGGTCCCTTTTATCTAATATTAGGTTTTGATTGAAGGTCTGATAACATTCAGTGTCAAAAATATGCAAAAATGTAGAAAATCACACAGGGGGCAAATACTTTTTTCACGGCACTGTACATATATACAAAAATAGGACAACAAAATACTCTCTCTTAATATGAAATATACTAATAATACATCCTTATTTGCTATAAATATTTAATTTAATTAACAATCGCATCATTTTTACAACTAGGTGGTTTATATACATTCATACTTCTCAATAGCTAGATTCATTTCACTACCGAGAGAAAATAAATAAAAACAAAACCTAAATATAACTAAACACAGTACATTTATATTCTCTATTTAATACAGTTGCTTTGTATTTTTTTACAAGTTTTTAATTTATATAGATTTGAAATAAAAAAAATAATAGCTACTGGTATATATACAGGGATAATTTATACAATACCGATTTAAAATATTAATTTCCATCCAGATGCGATCGCTTCAGAAGTGTTATAATTTATAATCGTATGTTGATATTATCTGTTTTTATCAAATATCTTCCAAAATAATATTTACATATTTATTTTACATTGAGACAAGGGATATGGCAGGTATTAACCTCAATTCCAAAGTTGGGCGACTGAGACTGAGACTGTTAAGCTAGTTTTCAAAAGTTTTATTCAGTTCTGACCGCACCATACAACGGAAAGAGGGGAGGAGGGAGGAGAAAAGAAAACCATTTCTTCAATTAACAAGTTACAATGAGATTCCTCACTGTTGAATGCACAACCACGTAGAAAAATATCACAGATGATTATTTTTAAAACAAAAAGAAAACATAGATTTCATTAACTTGTGCTCAACTATATCCCGGTGCTCCCGATCCAGTGCAGTGGAACGGTCTCAGTCACTTGGTTCTCACGCGCACAGCTGCCACATCCCCTTTTCGTATGTTCAGAAATCTAGCGAAAACATTATTAACCCTGTCACATTTAGTACAAGTTTGATAGTATTGGGGGTATATAGAGGCTTTCTGCCATTTGTAATGCTTTAATTTTGAGCTCTCCATTATAATTATTTCTTGTTATGTTTATTCTTTTACAGTGGATTTCCAAGTCTTGTCCATCCATGAACTTGTGTACATTATAGTTACTTAGAGCAAGTTAAAATGAAATCATTCTTATTTTCTTTTTTTTTCTTACTTTGCTCTATAGTACAAAAGGTGGTTTTGGGGATGAGCTCATTTGCACAACTAAGGCAGCTGCACTTCGAACCTTGCTCAGCCGTGGTCCACGTAGGTGGCTCCTTGACCATTGAGCTGAGCCTCCACAGCCACATGCCAATCCCTGTGCAGCTGGAACAAGTGGCAGCCAGCGTGCACTTCAGCATTGAGAAAAACAGCTTCCACAAGGCAGTAGAGTGTCTGAACAAACAACGGGTAATGGCAGGTGGGAACAACGGTATTATTCACATTCAAACCGACCCTCCTGCTGGTCACCCTCCACGAGTCAGTCTGCCCTCACTGGAGCTGTATGAGATGCATGACAAGAGCCCCTCGGACAACTCGCTCAACTCCACCGGCGTCATCTGCAAGAATGTGCACCTGCTGCTGCGCCACCAGGAGAGTGGTTCCTCCACAGAGATGCAATCTGGAGTTCCATTGGAAGACAGCGCACAGGTCCTCAAAACAACTGATGTATTGCTAGAGCCAGGTTTTAACAAGATTGTATTTACTGCGCCGGTAAGTTCAACAAGTTAAATAGCTTTCTATGCACCTTTTATCAGAACATCAAATTTACTCAGCCTATTTAGGGACACAAGCATCCTCTCATGCTGTAAATGTACTCTGAGAGCTGTTGAAATTAGGCCAGTTCAAGCTACTACTGATTGCAGTAGGAACCACCACTGCCATATTTTTCTATTTTTCAATAAACAGGTTTATTTTTTATCACATTGTATAAAGACTACCATCAGAAGATAATATGAGGATATTTTTTAGGATAAAATTTATTGGAATAATTTGTAAAGCTGGCCAAAAGTCAAGCAGTTGAGTGCTGTTCTCCATATAAGAGCTTCTGGAGCGCTGTTTGGGGACGATGTGTAAATAAATTAACAAATCTCACATTTCAGGCCCACGAGCCAGGGACGTACACCCTTCGTCAGCTGTGTGCAACAGTGGGAAGCGTACAATTTGTTCTCCCCCACATCTACCCCATTGTGCAGTATGAGGTCTATTCTCAAGAGCCCCAACTCAAGGTTGAGCCACTGACAGGTAAACTGTTTTGCGCTGTGAATATTTTACAATCATATGTCTTTTAATGCTAAAATATTCAGGAAGATACACTAGGGAGTAACAATTTGATATTAAGATTCTGTCTCTCATCCCTGTTGATTTGGTATTTTTTGATTTATACATTACAATGCAATACTGTTTAGACTTAAGTGTGCTTTTACATAACGAAACATCACAAGTGTCTAAAAAACAAAAGTGAGCATTAATACTTACAGCACTGAGTAACTTTACAGAAAGTCCTAGGATAGCTACTAAAATATTTTCAGTGTATTATACTGAAAAAAGTGACATACACATATTAGTATATTAGATTAGTTTTGTGCTAAAACGGCCTGTAATTGAGTGACGTTTTTGCAGGACTGCAGTGTAGACGAGTTAAGCTGATGTGCAACTACTTCTTTGATGTGTTCAGTCTTCTGGTGTGTTATATAATTCCTACGAATAGGAATCATAATTATGTAGAATTTAGTGTTAACATGGCCGAAATAAACCCTCTACACTCTGTGCATATATAATGTATATATTGTACAAATACTGAATTAACAAACTGTAATTGGAAATGCATCATATGCTTACCTGTCTCTCTGTGTATGTATATTACAGACATTCTTTTGGCAGGGATTGCCCAAAAGGTGAAGTTTACAATAATTACTGGGCACTATGCAATAAAGAATGGGGATGTACTACAGCTAAGCAATATTGATGCCATGCCTATCCTGTATTCTCCTGGGAGTACTGCAACAATATTATCCAACACGGGAGGTGAGGCCACAGCAGCCTTTTCACTTGTTTCCCCATTCACTTCCTGTGTTACAGCAAATAGGACCCTATCGATGCCACACAGATTCCTATGCGTAGCAAATGTGAGTGAAAGGATAAGGTGGGGAGGGGGACCTAAACCTTAACTCATGAACTTATATTACAGTGCTTTTACAGAAAAAAATGGCTACAAAACAAAAATAAAGATAGCAAAACAAAAAACAGTAACAGCATTACAGTATTGTCCAATCTGCCTATTTCCATGATTGGGGACTTGTGAGAAAGTTATACTAAAGAGAGGTAAGGCCAATTTCACAAGGCACTTCTAGGTACTCTCGGTAAATCTGGTACAGTTAACCACTTCAACTCCAGATGTAAAAATGAAACCCCTTCCCAGGTACCAGATTTTGAATATAATAATAATAATGTTTTCAAACCTGTAATTGCTATAAAATTTTAACATATGAAGAATAAAACACACATAAATGACCTAAACTGTGTTTTTCATTAACCCTTTATGCTCCTGTGTACTACATACCCATGTTCAATATAGAGATAAAAACACGTTTGTTTATTTTTATTTTTTTTTGAACAATAAAAACAAAAACGCTGCTAATAACAATAATAATCAGTAAACAGTAATTATCAAATAAAAATCAAACACATCAAAACGTGTGCCATTATCGACAACTACAGAACCCGGGGTTGCCTTCGCAACCACTGCACATTGTTCTTGTGTCCTTTTTTTTGTTTTTATTTTCGTGGCAGACCCTGCACCTTTTTTGCGGTCTCTGCTTCCCTTGTGTTGGAGGGATAGTCTCAAATGTGTGTACACAGCTATTTTACGGAGGCTTTGTGATGGATCTGGATGCCGCATACACCTGCTTTATTGCCTTGTCCCAGTGCTGTGTTTTGATAGTATTTCATCACAGCACTGCCATTTAAAACCAAACAGCTTCCCATTTGCAGCTGCCTTACCTGTAAAGTAGCTAGATGCTCTTTTGTTTGTACAGTTTGTACTTCATCATCATCGCTGAGTGATAAGTCAGCATCACTGTTGCTGGTATCGAAATCCTCCGAACCACGTACTTTGCTATGTTTAGCTTTCGCTAAAAACTATATAAACTACAACTAAACAAGTAAAACTAATTATAAAACAAAAAAATAATAATTTAAAACACTATATATAAAGTTGAATGGCTTCCTGCAATATATCTCAGTCTTCTAAATGCCCACAGGTAGATACATGACACGCAATTGGATGCAAATGTCACCTGACCCTCCCCTGACTTTCATTGCACATTCCACAGTACTAGCACTGCCTTAGAGAATGAAATCTGAAACGCTAGACTGAGAAACCGCTCATAGAATAGAATGGGAAACTTGACGTACGCACGTACGGCATGGTACTGTAAGTGGGTTTTCATTTAACGTACGCGTATCGTCATGGTGTTGAAGTGGTTAAGAAAATAAACTGAAAGAAAAGACATTTTTTGCTGAAATAACTGCTGTGTAAATGCAGTACTGTGAAATAGTGTGTTATGAAACAGTTAGCAAGATTGGCCTGCTATAAGTGCTTTGTAAAACTGGCCTTATTTATTACCCTTTTTAACTTGCAAAAGTTGTCCTTTTTGGTTTTCCCCCTCCAGAAAAAGTTGAGGAAAGTGTATTGATGATCCAGTCATCCGAGAAGGTTACCAGCATTATGTTGCCACTTACTCCTGCTTATCATGTCATTGAGTTTGAAATGGAAGTAATTTGCCACATCCTCTCCACCCTCTCAAAACCATTTGACAATGAGAGGCTGACCAATGGGGAGCTCCACTGGAAAACTAAAGAGAATCAGAAGCCAGACTCCGGCCAGGCTTTCATCGCTCAAAAGGTAAATACATTTACATTGTTTATTTTGGCAAATGTTTTAAAATACTTAGGGACCTATTTTTATGTGAAAAGGCATATTTTCTGAGTGGAGTAAAACAATTGCAGCAACATAACTATTAAGAAACAACTAGTAAGTTTCTGGAAGGAGTCGTTATAGTATTGGCCCCCTATGCTTATTATATCATAATTCAAGGTAACAGATTAAGGACAAGCATTTAGTAAAGTTTAACCACTTTTTAATAAAACAAAAAGCAAAATACACAATTTGTAGAAAAAGCACAGCCGTGTGGTGTGCAGGGTTAGTCATAGAGTCAAGGGAGCGCAGGTTCGCACCCTTGCTGTGCGAAGTTGGCGGTCTTCGCTGGGGATTCCAAAGGGAGCTTCTCATTGCCTCTGGCGCTCCTGTGGGTTAGGGAGGCAAAAGCGACAGGGATTATCTCCTCATCACGCTACAGTGAACCCTACTGGCCAGGTGCCAAGTGAGCTCAGACAGACACCTGCAGGGCTGGCCTTTGTTTTCCAGAGGCCGGTAGCTCGCTGAGGTCCGCTCTCGAGTTTCTGGATGTAAAAGAGGAATGGCTTGGTTGTTGGATCGGAGGACACCCACTGAACCTTCAGTTATCCTGAGGTGTGGGAATTGCTGCGAAGAGGGGAAAGAATAATTGGACATTCCAAATTGGGCGAGAAAATCAGGGATAAAATAATTGGGCATACTTAATAAAAAACAAAAATGTATTTAATTTAAAGTATTCATTCATGACAAAAGTATTAGTTTTTCATTTAACAGTTTAAAAAAAATACATTCTTTTAAAACAATAACAGTTCCTAATTATGTTATTGTAGCTCTGCATACTTTTTTTTTTTTTACCAACACTGTCCAATCAGCATCTATTGAAAGTAAATATATAAACATTATTTAATGTGGGGAAAAAGGGTGCTAACATGTTTCTGCAGACCAGGCTAGCGCACACAAGCACAACAGCCCAGCTTTACAGGATGTTGCATACTCTAGAGTTGCCTTGGTTGAGCTAACACACTTAAAATTTAAGAACATTTTTTGAAAGTAATCTTATTTGGGAGCACACAAAAAAATCCTATACATTTTACGATGGGAAAAACCTTGGTAAGTTAACTTTCATTAAAATCTAAAATTCTTAAATGTTTTCAGTAGTAAAATTTCTCTTGTTTCGCTGGTGCATTGGGCCTAATTTGGTCATACATTATCAGTAATTTTGTGATAAGTCAGTTGAAATTAATTATGGCAATTCAAAATTTCAGCCATAAATTTAAGGGGCAAATTGCTAATTATGTTTGGGTCCCTTTCAAGTACGAAAGTAACCATTACCAAATGGATATTAACCTCTTTAAGACTCGAAACCTGAATAAATATATCAAAGCTGCTCGCAGAGCCTGTGATGCAGTCATGACCCTCCCCCGAGGGCATAAAATGACAGCGCTCATAGACCTCAGCGCAATTTTTTCTTTCAAGAACTTATAGAGCCTATTCAGATAAGTATTTGTTAAAACTGAACGTCTAAACTGGTGGGTAGAAACCTAGCCGTATGCAGGCAGCTTTGGCTTTCCCAAGCACGTGTGTCTGATGGGGACAAAGTGCCGCTGTTGGATGCCCCTATTACAATGGGGCATACCTTTGGTCCTGCTGTGGACGAGATGCTGCTGCGCTCTCACCGCATGGCAATCTACGAAGGAGCTGGTGTGCTTGCTTCCAAAAAAGCGACCATCCCCAGTGCGCAAACCAGCGGCAAACAGGCGCCACAGGCCCCAGCAGCCTCAGGGACCAGAACAGCTGGCTGAGCCTGCTGCCAGAGGTGGTATTCAGAACCGGCCCATGGCTGTTCACCGTGGAGACTATAAGTTCCACCGCCCGGCGCAGAGGCAAAAACCTCAGGCCAAGCCAAGATGAACATCAGCCCTAGGGGTTTGCTGCCACAGGCCCGGGAGTATCGGCGTTAGTGCACCACGGACATCTGGGTGCTTACTACCATTCAAACTGGCTACTCTCTGCATCAGTCACAGACCCGCAAGGCACCACAGTGGTGTCTCGGGAGGTAGCAGCACTGCTGCAAAAGCAGGCTATTCGTATGATACACCCCCTCCAGTTGGAGGAAGGGTTCTACTCCAGGTACTTCCTGGTGCCCAAGCGGGATGGTGGCCTCAGACCAATCCTCAGCCTCAGACAGATCAAACTGTATCTGAGTCGATGGAGGTTCAAAATGTTGACCATGCGACAGCTGTTGCAGTCAATCAGGCCAGGCGACCGGTTCACCACGATGGACCTCAAAGACATCTATTTCCACACCCCATAAAACCAGCGCACAGGAAGTACCTGCCTTTCAGGGAACAGAGTACGAGTTCTGGGTCTTGCCACTTAGAAGTGCATGGAAGCTATCCTGGCTCACGCCTTCTCAGCCTCCTATCTAGGAGTTGGGTTGGACTCTGGGTCCATGCTGTCCACTGTCGGACGGCAGAGTGCAGAGAATAGCCACCAGATTAGAGCTCTCTCAGCTCAACAGAGCACTTGATGGGCTTGATGGCAGCAGCTTCTCAGACCCTACCTTTGAGTCTCCTGTGCATACGCCCTCTACAAGCCTGGTTCAACAGCAGGGTTTTTTAACCCACTTTGAACCGCGACCGCCTACTGACAGTGTCTCGTCACGGTCTAAAGGCACTCTCTTGGAAACAGCCTGCCCTTGTACGCCTCGGCATAGCGCTGGACAGTATCACCAAAAGGGAGGTCGTCACCACAGATGCATTCAGCCTGGGCTGGGGCGCTGTGTGGAATGGCAGGGGGGCACAGGGGGTGTGGAACCCACCTTGACACGGGCTCCACATCAATATTTTGGAGCTGCAGGCAAGTTTATTGGCCTTGCAGAATTTTTTGCAGGTGGTTTGAGGGAGACATGTGCTTGATCGTACGGACAACACAACAGTGGTGGCCTATATAAACCACCAGGGCGGTTTCAGGCCCCCAAGTCTCCATCGCAAGTTTTTGCTCCGGGCACATAAGAACCTCCTCACACTGCAGTCAGTACACCTGCCCGGGGTGACAAACTGGGCGGTGGACATCCTCAATGGGAGTTCCCAGTGCCTCAGAGTGGAGGCTTCACCCCGAGGTGGTGAGCCTCATTTGGGAGAGATAGATCTCTTTGCCTCCCAGAAATCAACCCACTGTCTCCTTTGGTTTTCCATATCAGGAGGCAGGGACCCACTGATGATAGATGCTGTGGCACACCAGTGGCTGAGACAACTGGCCACTGGCCCTGATGCAGCTCCTGAGCGGCCAGCCATGGATATTGCCCAAGTGCCGCAACCTGCTCAGTCAGGCGCGGGGGACCTTCTGGCATCCCGACCCATTGAGCCTGCAGCTCTGGCTCTGTCCCCTGAACATTTAGGTTGTTGACATCCTGCAAAATGCCAGATCAGCATCCGACCTGTCCCATGGCAGTAATACTGCAATTTTTGCAGGATCTGTTTGATGAGGGGGAACATTTTTTTGTCTGCTATGGGGCAAAGTCCCATGATCAAGCCCTGTCTAAGCAGAGGCTTGGCTGTACTGACACCTTCGGTTATGGTTACATTTCGTACTTAAAAGGGAGCGTTAGGTTATTATCATAACCCTGGTTCCCTGAAATAGAAATGTAACAATAACCTTCAAGGTCGCTGCATCCATGATTGCAGCAGGCTTGAAGGAAAAATGATGCTGAGGTCTGTGAGCGCTGTCATTTCATGCCCTCGGAGCCAGGCCATGACTGTGTCACAGGCTCTGCGAGCAGCTTTGAAATATTTATTCAGGTTTCGGGTCTTAAAGAGGTTAATGCCCATTCTTCAATGGTTACATTTCTATTTCAGGAACACAGGGTTATGATAATAACCTCACGTTATGCTTTTGGTTTTTTTTTTGGTTTTGTTTTTTACCTAAGTATTGATGTGCTTATAACAGGGGTTTGGTTCTTTTTCTAGATGTCTATTGACTGCCCATGGTCTATTTATTCTACAATTATTGCCTTGACGTTCTACAACCCCTTTAAAGCTGCGCAGTCCTTGCTATCTGCTGGAAAGAGGTGACGCATGCCCATTAATTATGAGTGCAGTTCTTTTACACAGAGACAATAATTATTGCATGATACAGAAGCTTGGTTTGAGTGCTCAATAAGTGTCAAGACCATGTAGTCCAGTAAGACAATACATTCCAGAAATATATTTCTTGGAATGTCTCTATCTCTTCTATTTGCTTTTTTAGATGGGTAGAAAGACATTTTGTTCATGTTTTTTACATTAATTCCACCCATAGAAAACAGTTTAATAAAAGGGAATGGGGATACAACAAACAACTGAGATAAATAGTTATTTTTGCAAGACTCAAAATAGTCTTGCTGTTAACCAGCGATAAACTTGAGAGAGGAATATTCTTTTATTAAATTATACAACAACTGGACACTGCTATCCCGTTGTTTTCTATGGAGTTTAACCATTCTATCAACTCAGTAATGGAAAAGTTGATGCCAATTAACAATACCTGTATTAAAATCACTGATTACTGATGAAGCATTTCACAGGGACAGTCAAGCCCTGCTCTCAACCTCCAGTGGACAACAATGATTATTTCAAGAGAGGTTAAAAAAATAAATACCTTTAAAAAGTTGTAGAATAATGACCTCCATTATTACTATGTAATGTGCCACAGTAATGCCATTATCATTTAAGTAACAGCTACTTTAATTTAGGGAGATATGTCAGTTAAACGGACAAATTTCCATTTAAATTTATTTAGTGAATGTCAACACCCAAGATCTAACCTACAAAGCTAATAGCACAGGATTCAGTGCAGAAAAAATCCACACATTCACTGTAGTAGTGGATGGAATGATTTTAAACATTTGACAAAACATGAATAAGATTATAATGTTATGTTCTAAATCTGAAGTGCATTAAATATTCATGATTTTCCCAAGTTTTTAAATACATTTTGAAACATGCTCTTTTTATTTATGTATAGAAAGGGATAATATTTAAACACTATAATGTTAAACATATTAAACCAGTCATTAGTTAGTGGGGTAAATCTTTGCCTCACATAACACTACAGTATATAAAAGATTTACATATTATGTTATTTTTTTCTATTAATAAACAACGTTTACTGATCACTTCATGATATTGAAGTGCTGCACTTGCAGTACATCCGAGTCTTGGAGCAGCATTTGTTACTGAAAGGTTCAAAGAGTTTTACAAGACCTCAAATTCCCAGAAGCTTCATGCTTTAACACTCCTCAGCAACCAGTCACTGCTTTTTCGTGACTCCTTTTTTCTGTCTCTGCCATCCTTCATGTGACCTCTTGACAATGCAGGGAAGCTTCAGAAGTGTGGCATTGAAATATCTTTAAGAGAGACTATTTTTTCATGAGTGGAAAAAATACTATTAAAAAAATATAATACTGTAATGTCTGTAGGTCTCATGTTGTCCTCTCTAAAAGACACAAAGTGAAGTTTATACTGTATATATTATATGCCTTAGATTGGACTTTTGTTTTGTTTTTAGATCTACATACTTTAAATGTTAAACCACACCAGATAAATGGTTTAAACCTCACCACTCTACTGTATTGAGACACTAACCCTGTCATTTCTTTTTCACAGGAAATACATACAGGTGTGCCTGCAGAATATATCAGAAGTAAGCTTTCATTTGTTAGACCACAACCTGACAGAAAGCTTGAAGTGCCCAAACATTGAGCTGGTGTCTATGAATGTTAAAACTCGTCAGGTAAAGACTCAAACCTTTGAGGGGAGCTAGTGTTGAACGATGATTACTTTTGAAAATAATTTGATATTTGTAAAAATAAAAAAATGTAATTAACAATTGTGAGATTGTATGAAATATAAAAGTCTAAAAAAAAAAAAAATGCTAAAATGGCACAGAAGTCCATTGCAAATTAAGAGGTTCAAGGGGTCAAACAAGTATTTTAACCATGGATAACCATCCAATAGTAATATAAGAACAACATAAGAAAGCCCATCTTGCTTGTTTGGTTGTTAGTAGCTTATTGATCCCAGAATCTCAAATGATCCCAGGGTGTTGGCT
This sequence comes from Acipenser oxyrinchus oxyrinchus, assembly GCA_030684275.1. NCBI lineage: Eukaryota > Metazoa > Chordata > Actinopteri > Acipenseriformes > Acipenseridae > Acipenser > Acipenser oxyrinchus. Next base: position 34,681,174 of record CM060255.1, read on the forward strand.
TCAACAACATTACTAGGGAGATGGTTCCAGATTCTCTGTGGAAAAAAGTGCCTCCTATTTTCTGTTTTGAATGCCCCTTTATCTAATCTCCACTTGTGACCCCTGGTCCTTGTTTCTTTTTTCAGGTCGAAAAAGTCCCCTGGGTCGACATTGTCAATACCTTTTAGAATTTTGAATGCTTGAATCAGATCGCGCGTTGTCTTCTTTGTTCAAGACTGAATAGATTCAATTATTTTAGCCTGTCTGCATATGACATGTCTTTTAACCTTTTGTGGTCCTATGTCGGACCAGGTCCGACATTAAAATTTTCCCTTTCCGGTCAAATGTCGGACCCTGTCCGACATCATCAAAAAACAAAGGTCTCTAGTCGTTTTTTCTCCGGAAAAAGCCGAGAAAACCATTCAATGGCTGAGTGAGACCAATAGGAGCCGAGAGAAGTCGATAAAAAAAATAAAAAGGGGCGGATCTGAGCAATACACTTAGCCCCGGCACCACAGAGATAACACGGCCATAAACAAACAAGATAGCTGCATCCAGCGCTCAAAGAATATCACAGACATTTGCAGAGCTTTTTGAGATGTTACAGTAGTAAAATAATGACTTGGATCGCATTATTGAGGAGTTTGGTGATAAAACGAGTGATCAGGAGATGATTTATCAGTATGCACAACTATGAAGAGGTATGTGAAAAATACAGCGAACAAGGGGTGGGGCAGGGCTGGAGATGCAGTACTAAGTGTCCTGTTGATATGCAGTGCCTTTAAACCTGTTTTACTGTGAAAAAAATACTTTTAAACAGCGCATCCAAAATAAACTGGGTGTGTGAAAATAAATTAGACCTGACGCACCTGAGACGTGCTGAATAAATGGACCGCAAAAGGTTAAACCAGGAATAATTCTGGTCGCTCTTCTTTGCACTCTTTTTAGAGCAGCAATATCCTTTTTGTAACGAGGTGACCAGAATTGAACACAATATTCTAGGTCTTACAAATGCATTGTAAAGTTTTAACATTACTTCCCTTGATTTAAATTCAACACTTTTCACAATATATCCCAGCATCTTGTTGGCCTTTTTTATAGCTTCCCCACATTGTCTAGATGAAGACATTTCTCAGCATAAACTCCGAGGTGTTTTTCATAGATTGCTGCTTCAATTTCAGTATCTCCCATATGATATTTATAATGCACATTTTTATTACCTGTGTGCAGTACCTTACACATTTCTCTATTAAATGTAATTTGCCATGTGTCTGCACAGTTCTGAATGCTGTCTAGATCATTTTGGATGACCTTTGGTGCTGCATCAGTGTTTGCCACTCCTCCTATTTTTATGTAAATAGTACCCTGAAAAACATTTATATGTTATGTCAATTGTTTTTCTGCCTTGTTTATTGACTGTATTGATTTATTATCTAAATTAGAAACTATTGTGGGTTTGTATAATAGTAATATTTTTTAAATAATGCATTTGCACTGAAGCACTCAACACAAAGCTAAATACAGAAGCGGCTCTTCTGTTCTAGTTGTCAGCTTCTCATTCACCATAAGCATAGTAGTATGGACCAGTCCATCTAGTGAACTGGATATAATGAACAATTTACAGTAACTGTTCACTAGGTGGCACAATCTCTTAGTAGTTCATAGATTATTTCCCATCAGCCTTTTAAAGAAATAAACAAACCTGCCCTCATAGATAATTACCTCTTAACATTTACTTAATAACTAAAGTAAGGTTTGCAAACAGAGATTTCTTTAACATAGTTTTGTAGCAGATATCTTGGTATAATGTGAAAATACAAAAATAACTGCACTTTTGAGACCTATATATAAAGGATGTGCATGGCAGGGAACATTTGTGGTTCCCTTTGAAGTACGAAATGTAACCATTATCTCATGGGTATTAATCCTTTGATACCGTCTAACCTGAATCGATATTCCAAAGCTGCACGTAGTGCCCGTGACACAGTCGTGCCTGCCCGCGAGGGCATAAAAGAGACTGCAGTCACTCAAAACATCATCATTTTTCCTTTCACTGACCTGAGAGAGAGAGATCTACGAACAGATAAGTACACATAGAGTTATATCTGATTGTTCGTTTGTGTCATAACACTTATTGCGATTTGTTTTACGTGTTTACTTCACATACTGTGCACTTAGCCATGGTTGTTCATTAGTCCCTCAGCGGTCTTGTGCTCCTCGCGAAGAAAGCAGCTCCGCTGCCCCTCCCCTGGGATCGAACGCCTTAAGCCGGCTACTGGTGCTCTCTCGTAAGCTGCTAGTTGAAGTGTAAAATAAAAATTGTGTTTTTTTATTATAAAAAACATATTAAAATAACGGTAACTGTTTGTTTACTGTTTTGTGTGAGAACAAATTGTTTTCTCTGTTGTATTTTCTGCTTTTTTCACAGAAATACTAACGCGACGGCTGGGCTCAGCTGTCCGGCGTTTAACAGACGCGCGCGCTTGGTCAAGCTGCTTGCTAGCGCTTTTAATTAAAGATGCTTCCTGCCCATATAAGTAGTGCAGAGTTTCTGAAATTCTACTTAAAAAGGCTTACTCAGCTGGCGCTTTTGCTGCACGGCTGGGTAATTATAACAGCATCTTGGTGGCTTACCAGAGCTGTTTGTTGAAATCTCTTTCACAGAGTCACAGACCCGCACCACAGCAGCTCAAGGAACTGCAAATGGTGAATAAGAACCAGCTCCGTTTTTCAAAATTCAACGGGTAGGCAGTGGGTAGGAATCTGGCTGCTTTAGTAGCTGCAAGATGTCAGCTCTGGCTGTCTCAAGCGCGCATAGCGGATGGTGACAGGGCACCATTGCTGGATGTACCCATTGCTCCAGGACACACTTTTGGTCCTGTGGTAGATGACATGCTGCAGCACTCTCATCAGGTGTGGGAGTCTAAGAAGGAACTGGTGCTCCAGCTTCCAAAGAGTCCGCATCCAGTACATAGACCGGCACAAACTGGAGACCAAGGTTCCAGCAGCCTCAGAGACCGGCACAGCCGGCTCCTGCTAAAGCCAGAGGGGGTTTCCACAACCGACCTGCGGCTGTGCAAAGGGGGAACGTCAGTAAATTCCGCCATCAAGTGTGAATGCAAGAGCCTCAGGCAAAGCAGCAGCCCTAGCAATTTGCTACCACAGGCCCAGGGCCCCTTTTCAGGGAGTCACCTGGAGTACTGGCTTCAATGCACCTCGGACACCTGGGCGCTCAATACTGTACAGACCGGTTATTCTCTGCAATTCAAACACTGTCCTCCTCCATTTTGGGGCGTGACTACAACGTTAGTGGCCTCTTTGGAAGACCAACATTAGTGGCCTCTTTGGGTTGACCAATCCTCAATCTCAGACAGGTCAACCCTTATCTAAGTCAACGGAGATTCTAAATGTTAACCATGCAGCAGTTGTTGCAGTCAATAAGGCCAGGCAACTGGTTCACTACGGTGGATTTAAAAGACGCTTACTTTCACATCCCAATAAAATCAGGGCACAGAAAGTACCTCAGGTTCGCATTTCCAAGGGACAACGTACGAGTTTCTGGTTCTACCGTTCGGCTTCTCTTTAGCCCCCTGTGCATTTTCAAAGTGCATGGAAGCTATTCTGGCCTCTTTGAGACTCCGGGGCATCAGAGCGCTCAATTACCTGGACGATTGGCTCATTTGTGCTCAATCTCCAGTGCAGGCAAGGGCTCACACACAGATCACCTGTTCCAGTTAGGTCTGTCAGTGAACTATGCAAAAAGCCAGCTCACACCTTCACAGACAGCTTCCGGTTTGTCTAGTCTATCTGAGAATAGCCACTTGTCTGAAGCTTTTTCAGCTCAGCAAGAAGCTCACAGTAGTGACGTTTCAGCGGCTCCTGTGCTTGATGGCAGCAGTTTCCCAGATCCTCCCCTTGGTTCTTCTGCGCATGTGCTGTCTCCATGGCTGGTTCAACAGCAGGGTTTTTCAGCCCGCACCGTACTGCTGACAGTATCTCGGCACTGTCTGCAGGCTCTATCCTGGTGGACACAGCCTGCTCACCTACGCTTAGGCATAGCGCTGGACAGTGTTACCAGGAGAGAGGTTGTCACCAAAGATGTGTCCAGCCTCGGGTGGGGCGCCGTGTGGAATGGCAGGGGAGTGCAAGGAGTATGGAGACCCCCCGTGGCAGGGTCTCCATATAAATATTCTGGAACTGCAGGCAGTGTTTCTAGCCTTGCAGAATTTTTTACAGGAGGTGCAGGGCAGATATGTGCTTGTCCGGACGGACAACACTATTGTGGTGGCATACATAAACCACCATTGCGGCCTAGGGTCCCCCAGTCTCCACCTCCTTTCACTGCAAGGAGTACATCTTCCCGGGGTGAAGAATTGGGCAACAGACCTTCTTTCAAGGACAGTCCCGAGTGCCTCAGAATGCAGGCTTCACCCAGAAGTGTTGAGCCTCATTTGGAAACAGTTTGGGTGAGCACAGATGGACCTGTTTGCCTCCCAAGAATCGACCCATTGTGATGTTGTGGCATCCCCACCCATCGAGCCTGCAGCTCTGGGTCTGGCCCCTGAACAGCACCATTTGAGCCGTCTGGGGCTTTCTAATAGAGTCATTGACACAACAGAATGCCAGAGCGCAATCCACACTTTCCCAGTACGGTTACAGTGGGGCGTTTTTCAAATGTGGTGCCTGCCTAAGAGATTAGACCCTACAACCTGTCCCATAGCAGTTATACTGCAATTTTTACAGACCTATTTGATGAGTGGAAATCCCCCTCTACATTAAAGGTCTATTTGGCAGTCATTTTGGCTTATATTAAAACTGATTCAGTCTCCCCAGGAGCTCATTTCCTGGCAGGGCAATTTTTAAAGCGTGCTTGGCGGCTTCGGCCTTGGCGACATTGTCCTTTGTTGGAGGCTTAATGTGGTGCTGCAAGTGCTTATGAAGCCTCCCTTTGAGCCCTTGTATTCAGCAAAAACGATCTCAACATTCCACATTAACCAGACGATGGAGCTTGAGGCTTTTCATCGGCCTTCTTTCCAGTCTGATGGAGAGTGGCAACTCCATACGCTTTGCCCGGTGCGGACACCAGAGTATTAGGTGGACAAGACCAAAAGTCTGAACAGTTTTCACAGATACGGTTTAGACTGCATATGATCGAGCCAACTTGCCCCCTCCAGAGAAGCTCACCACCCATTCCACCAGGGGCATGGCAATTTCGTGGGCATTATTCCAGGGCACAACTGACAGACATTTGCGATGCAGCGGTGTGGGCTACGCCCCACACTTTTACACGGTTCTATCGGCTAAATGTTGTGGATCCACAAAACCCTGGTTTTGGAAGGGTTTTGTTAAGGGTGGCCTCGAGCTCGACCCTTACAGCATAAAATTAGAGGTGAGTTTTTTGTTTTTTTTAAGCCTTGTTACTTGTACTGGGTTGCTCATGGTAATGTGCAAGTTGGTCTTGGCCGAGCCTTGTAGCTTTTCACTTGGTCTGCAATTTTCCTTGTGACAGGTTTGTTATGTCTACACATTAGGTAATGGTTACATTTCATACTTTTTAGGTAATGGTTACATTTCATACTGGAACGTTAGGTTATTATCATAACCCTGGTTTCCTGAAATAGAAATGTAACCATTAACCTTCAAGGTCGCTGCGTCTTTTGCAGCAGTCTTGAGCGAACAACCAAGGCTAAGTGCACAGTATGTGAAGTAAATTTTTACTAATACACGTAAAATAATCGCAATCATCATCGGCGATCACTCAAGTCGAGTATGATTATCCTCCATAGGGTCTTCTATTTGTGGGTCTTCAGATGGCTGTAAAGGCCGATCCGGGAGCCACATATTTTGGTGCAGTGTGGGCAGGGGTGAGTGTTGGTTGTGGTTGGTAGTTGGGCCTTCTTGGTGTTGAGCCTCTCCTTGCGTAACTGCCGCTTGTCCTCTGTGGCACAGTGAAGATCCTTTTCGTGTAGTGCAGCCCCCTCTTGAACGATTTTCCTCCAGCTGTGTCTGTTTAGTGCAATGTCTTCCCAGTTGTTGGAGGTGATGTTGAATTTCTTCAGGTTTGTTTTGATGTTGTCTTTGTAGCGTTTCTTTTGCCCGCCAGGGGCTCGCTGACCTTCCCTCAACTGGGAGTACATGATCTGTTTCGGGAGGCGTGAGTTGGGCATCCGGATGACATGGCCTGTCCATCGGAGTTGGTTTTGCATTATGGTAGTGGTGTTGCTGTTTATGTTGGCCTCCTCCAGAACGCTGGTGTTGGTGCGTCTGTCCTCCCAGCTGATCCTCAGGATTTTCCATAAGGATCTTTGGTGGTGTTGTTCCAGAGCTTTCAAGTGCCTACTGTAGGTGGTCCATGTTTCGGCTCCGTATAGCAGTGTGTGGAGGACAACAGCTTTGTAGACCAGGAGTTTTGTATGGACCTGTAGGTCATGGTCTTCGAAAACTCTTTTTCTCAGTCTTGCATAAGCTCCACTGGCACAACTCAGGCGGTGGTTTATCTCTGAGTCAATGTCTGCTTTGGAGGAGAGAAGGCTGCCGAGGTATGAAAAGTGATCAACATTTTCAAGGGTGTTATTGTCAACTTGTATTGTGGGCAGAGTAGAGGGCTTGTTGGGTGGTGGTTGGTGAAGAACTTGCGTCTTCTTTAGACCCAAGAGCCTGTATGCCTTGGCAAAAGCATTCAGGATACACTGGAGGTCTTCTGCGGAGTGTGCTGCGATGGCATTGTCGTCGGCGTACTGAAGCTCCAAGATGGTGGTGGTGACGACTTTGCTTTTAGCCTTGAACCTGTTGAGGTTGAACAGCCTGCCATCTGTTCAGTACAGGATTTGAATTCCCTGTGGCAGGTCTTGGCCAATGAGGTGAAAAATGGCAGCAATGAAAACGGCAAACAGGGTGGGCGCGATGATGCAGCCATGTTTGACCCCTGACTCCACAGTGAAGGGCTCTGACTCAGAGCCGCTGTTGCTGAGCAGTGTGGCAGACATGCCGTCATGCAGCAGCCTCAGTATTCCGATGAACTTGTCAGGGCAGCCGTATTTCAAGAGTATCCGCCAGAGAGCATGGCGGTTAACTGTGTCAAAGGCTTTTTGTTAGGTCTATGACGGCCAAGTACAATGGCTGCTTTTGTTCCTGGCATTTCTCTTGTAGTTGGCGTGATGTGAAGATCATGTCTGCAGTACCTCTGGATGGGCGGAAACCACACTGTGATTCTGGGAGTACTTCTTCAGACAGGGGTAGAAGTTGGCAAGGGCATGTGCAAGTACTTTGCCCATGGTTGACAGGAGGGAGATGCCCCTGTAGTTCCCACAGTCTGCCTCGTCTCCATGTTTGAAAATTGTCACTATCAGAGCATCCCTGAGCTCTGAGGGCAGTTCTTCTTTGTCCCAGATCTTCAGGAGCAGGGCATGCATGTGGTGCAGGAGTTCTGGTCCGCCTTCCTTTAGGATTTCCGCTGGGATCCCATCTTGTCCGGCGGCCTTGTTGTTTCTCAGGCTTCTGATAGCATCGTGTACCTCAGTCGCACTGGGAGGTTCCCCCATGTCTCCTCTCATGGATCGCTGAGGGATTTGGTTAATAGCCTCCAGTTCAGTGGTGCTGTTGCGGTTGAGAAGCTCCTGAAAGTGCTCTCTCCATCGGGTGTTGATTGCCTCGTTGTCCTTCAGCAATTTTTGTCCATCCTTAGAGTGCAGGGGGTTTAGGCAATAAGTGATATGACACAAACGAACAAGCAGATATAACTCTGCGTGTACTTATCTGTTCGTAGATCTCTCTCTCCCTCTCTCTCAGGTCAGTGAAAAGAAAAATGATGACATTTTGAGTGACTGCAGTCTCTTTTATACCCTCGCGGGCAGGCACGACTGCGTCACGGGCACTACATGCAGCTTTGGAATATCGATTCAGGTTAGACGGTATCAAAGGATTAATACCCATGAGGTTTTAATCTATTTCAGGGAACCATGATTATGATATTAACCTAATGATTTATTTTGTTATCTACAGTCACTTTAAGGGGTATCCATAAATAAATAAATATATACAGTTATAGTATATCAGTACAGTACAGCAATATAACAAATTGCTATATTGAAATCCTCCCATAAGCCCATGTGTATGCTGTTAAGGATTATCAGATTAGTAATCTATTTGCTTTCTCCTCCAGCATGTCTACAGAAAGCAGTCAGTATTCTGCCTGTGGGAAATTAAGTGGACCAAAGAACTTCCTTCCAGTCTGCAGTGTCGGTTTTCTGTCAACTTCTCTCCAGCAATCAGTGAAGAGGAATCCACCTCTTTTAATCCCTACGCCTATGAATTTCAGCTGGAAAACATTGTTGTGAGTACCACATGTCGTCTAGGGCAGCTTTAAAAGGGTAAACATAAGAATATAAAAGTTATGAATGAGAGGGCTTTTTGACGCATCTGTCCCAGCTGACTCGCTTTCCTAAGTCTGTCGCCACTCAATTTTCTTTACATTTATTAACGTTAAATTTAATTTGCCATATTTCAGTCCAGTAATGGGGCTTAATCCCTTTTGGATTTCCTGGACTTCCGCATGTGTGTCAGCCACGTCAACAGCTCCAACTTTTACAAAATTGATTTTAGTAATATTATCTGATGCCAATACAGCTTTTTGATTCCCCACTATGTCCTCCACTCACAGACGCTGTATAACGTAAAAGCAGAGATCTACCCAGTGCTGGGAGCAGAGCACTGCAGAACTGGCTCCCTCTGCTCTCTAGATGTTTCTATCACACGGCTTTCTGACCTCACAGAAGCAGATCAGGATGAATCTCTGACAGAATCTGATGGGCTGTGCACAACCAAGCTCATGTACGAAGGTAAAATGAATGCTAATTATTCAGATATGTACACCTGTTTTAAGGGAGGCAACAACTCTACATCCTCTCAGAACGACATTTCCCATCCTCCTCCTGCTCACATATGTAACTGAGATGGATTTACCAGTGAGCAGGAGGATGATGGGAAATGTAGTTCTGAGATCCATGCAGCTACATGGGAAGCCATCTTGAGGCAGGGTATGGAATTTAAAAGTTAAAAAAAGTGGTCAAAATGTTTAAAAAAAACAAAACAACATTATTATAACAGTACACACCTTAACTAAACAGCTGTAGCAACACATGGGAACATGTAACACAATAAAATAAAAAGGTCCTTATGTACCCTTTAAATTGCACTAGGAGAAATGACGCGCATATTTGCTGTACAGCACAATTGCCTACGTGAAGCCACCGTTGTGCGGATTGCTGTGCAGGTTCAGAGAAAGTGTCTGTGCAGACTAGCAGGATTTTATTATACAAAAAATGTTTAACTGATGTCTGTAGTCTTTTTTTGTTTCTTTTCCTGATTATGATTGATGATGATGGTGATTTAAGAAAATAGAAAATATGCAAGTGACATTAGTGAAGAACGGGGAAAACAAAAGTCCAGAAACGAAAACTCAATCTGCAACGATCACTCTGTAGACTCTTTTATTTCGTTTTATTAACAAAAGTAATTGGGACTGCAATCAACGTTGGCAATTCAAATACAATTTGTATGTCTGTCTTAAATGTAATGTAATAAGTGCCTTTCTACTGTTTCAAATAGTGTTCCATTCTGGTGCAGTGACAATAAAATTAAGTTACACATTCTTTATTTTCACTGATAATACATTTTTTTTTTTTTAATCTTCGTGTGGGGGTGGGGGTCTGTGGCAAAGTGGTGAGTGAATACAGGTGAGTGCAGAGCGGATACAAAACAGACAATGATTTCCAGGTGCAAGGGTGTTTATTGATTTACTTAACAATGTCCAGAGCGTTATGGTAAACACCTGTAAATAATAATGTCCAATCTTACACACTAACACTAAACACAAAACACAAACACAGTTCTTAGTGATCGTGAATACGTGCAAGTGGTGTAATACAGTTCTCCGTGAAATGCAGGGGTGAAAGTGATGTCCGGGTTTAGGCTGGCTTTCGCTACAGCTCCAGATCGTGCAACTGGTAATCTATTAAAAAACAGACGACAGTTAACAAAACACTAACAAACACAAGACAAAACTCACAGTTCACGAAACAGCACAGACTCCTTGTAGGTTTTCAGCACTAACCATTTTACCAAGGAACAGATCACGTCAGCTATGATCCCTATTTATATCCTCGCTCATGACTCCTATTTAACGAGCGCATCCGCTCCTCCAATCCTCAGATGCCACACCGTTTACCATCTGGGTCATTGAGTTTGGATACCGTAGCTGCGCCCCTTTCCTAAATGACCAACTTCCACCTACTCTACAGAATAAATTGTCATGCCATTTAGTTAAGGGTACACGTTCCTGTTACACAGTGCCCTCACAGGTCGAGAGGGAGATCTAACACCAAGCACCATTCGATCTCTGTCACAAGGTCCAATTAATATTTTGGAGCGACCTGGATTTAAAAAAAAAAAAAGGGATGGCCTTAAGGTACAATATTATTAATATTAAAATCTGCAGTGCAGGTCATATGTTTGAAAGCAGAAATAGAAATTGAATTAAAGTAAAAAATGCAATACGTAGGTCATATTTTATGACCTACATATTGCATCTGGCAACATGTCTTTAAACATGACTTGATTTTTTTCACTACTAGTTTAATCCAGAAAAGGTTTTGATTTTAACTATAATCACAAGATCTGACTTAGTTTTCTTTTGACAGTAACTTTATGCAATTAATAAACTACTGTGCTTATTTTTTAATTTCTACATATTTTTGTAGGAGAATTTCAAAGAATGTTTCCAGACAGTGAAATAGCTAGCAAATTCCAATGTGGAGAAAAAAAATCAGCATACTTGACTGATTTCGGTATTGCGCCGTAATTGAAGTCACTGCTATCTGAGAGAATAAGCAGTCAGGACTCAGGATGTGTTTTACTTTTTGATGAAAGCTTGAACATGGAAATACAAACTAAACAAATGGACATTCACCTAAGAATCTGGGATAATGATACTGTAGTTACACGCTACCCCACTTCAGAATTTATGGGGCATGCTACAGCAGAGGACATGGTAGAAGGTTTCGACAAGTCAACAGAAGGACTGAACCGGAAATCTTTACTTCAGCTTTCAGTGGATGAGCCGAATGTTAATTGGAAGTTCCACAACCTGATTCAAATGGAACTTGAACGAGATGTGAATTCAGTACTACTTAATTTAGGAAGTTGTGGGTTGCACATTTTACATGGGGCATTGAAGAAAGGAGCAGATTCTCCAGGTTGGAAGGTAGACCCGTTGTTAAGTAGTGCTTATTGGTTACTGAAAGACTCCTCTGCTCATCGTGAAGATTATGCTAAAGCCACAGAGGCAACCAAGCCACTCATGCCACTGAAGTTCTGTAAAACAAGATGGGTGGAAAATGTGTCAGTGACAGAGAGGGTTATTAAAATAATGCCAGACTTAAAGAACTATGTAGACGCAGTGGAGTCTGGAAAAATCCCAAACCCTGCTACAAAGTCATACAGTACTGTAAAGGAAGGGTATAAATATCCATTGATGCTTGCCAAACTTGCATTTCACCTCTAATTTGCAAAAGAAGTGACCCCCTTTCTGACTGTATACCAGACAGAGAAACCAATGGTTCCATTTATTGTAGGTGATCTCTTTATTATGATTACATCAATCATGCAGAGGCTCATTAAGGGAGATGTGATTGCTGAAGCCCACTCTGTGTCCAGATTGATGAGCATTTTTGTTGCTGATAAAAAAACTCCACTGCCATCCACACAAAATAGATGTTGGATTTACAGCAGAGAAGATAATGAAGGATCTGGTAGCAAATAAGAATATCAGTGAAAAGAGTACTTGAATTTAGAATGGAGAGTAAAGAGTGCTTGCTGTCAGTTGTGCTGAAGTTGCAGGATAAGTCTCCCCTACAATACACATTGGTGCGCAAAAAGGCATGCTTAGATCCACGTGAAATGGCCAAGGATCAGGAATCTTGAGTGAAAAGGCTCAAAAAGGTACTGCAAACGCTTGTTGTTGATGAGAACAGCTGTGATGATGATGATCTCAGGCAGTACAGGCTGTGTATCAGTGACATTTTGACCAGTAGAAAAGCAGAATTTATAGATTTTGATTATACTAAATGTAGGGTGGATACCCTCTTCTATGAAATAATGGCAGGCAACAAAGCATTTCACAATGTGCAGGTCCTGCTGCTTCTGTCTCATGGAAATGCCTCAGTTGAGAGAGGCTTTTCAGTGAATCATCAGATTGAGGTTGAGAATCTTGAAGAGAAGACCTACGTAGCCCAGCACCTTGTATGCGACCATCTTTACTCAGTTGGGGGGATCCAGAATGTGGTGATTGCCAAGGCCCCTTTACTGTCTGCAGCTTGTGCCAGACAAAAGTACCATACGTACCTGAATAAGAAAAAGAGGCTATAGGAAAATGAAAGCAAGACACTGAAGAGAAAATCACTTGTGGATGAAATTAATGAAATAAATCAGAAAAAAACAACTCATTGAGAACGATGCACGTCCTCTTGAGAAGTCAGCTGATGAATTTGCTTTCAAGGCTGAAAGCACAAGAAAGCTGACCTTAATAGCAAAATCAAACAGTTTGCACAGATCTGCTATGGATAAACTTGAACATCTAGGACATGTATAAGAAGAACTAGATGAAAAGCTCAGAGAACTTAAAAACATGTGGGAAAAAAAGACATTTGTATGACAGTACTTCAGTTTCTAATATTGTCAAAGTGCATTTTGTTAGAATTGACATTGACATGTTCTTGACAATCAGTATACATTCGTTGGGGTTTATTTGAAAAAATAAATAAACCAGTTTTGTTTTTCCTTTACTCATTTTACTTTACAGTAACACTTCACCAGTGTTAAAACAAGGTTGTATATTTTGGATTGTTCCCGAATTCCGATTTTGTCTTGTGGTCATAATTCTACTGACATCTAACATATAATTTCAGTTCCCTGCAGTTTTTTTAATCTTTTTACTTGATCTAATAATTAGAATGCGCTAAACAACAGCACAATGTTTGTACAGTTTTGTTTTATTTGAACATAAGAACATAAGAACGTTTACAAACGAGAGGAGGCCATTCAGCCCATCTTGCTCGTTTGGTTGTTAGTAGCTTATTGATCCCAGAATCTCATCAAGCAGCTTCTTGAAGGATCCCAGGGTGTCAGCTTCAACAACATTACTGGGGAGTTGGTTCCAGACCCTCACAATTCTCTGTGTAAAAAAGTGCCTCCTATTTTCTATTCTGAATGCTCCTTTATCTAATCTCCATTTGTGACCTCTAGTCCTTGTTTCTTTTTTCAGGTCAAGGAAGTCCCCTGGGTCGACATTGTCTATACCTTTTAGTATTTTGAATGTTTGAATCAGATCGCCGCGTAGTCTTCTTTGTTCAGGACTGAATAGATTCAATTCTTTTAGCCTGTCTCCATATGACATGCCTTTTAAACCCGGGATAATTCTGGTTGCTCTTCTTTGCACTCTTTCTAGAGCAGCAATATCCTTTTTGTAACGAGGTGACCAAAACTGAACACAATATTCTAGGTGAGGTCTTACTAATGCATTGTAAAGTTTTAACATTACTTCCCTTGATTTAAATTCAACACTCCTCACAATATATCCGAGCATCTTGTTGGCCTTTTTTATAGCTTCCCCACATTGTCTAGAGGAAGTCATTTCTGAGTCAACATAAACTCCTAGGTCTTTTTCATAGTTCCCTTCTTCATTTTCAGTATCTCCCATAGGATATTTATAATGCACATTTTTATTGCCTGCATGCAATACTTTACACTTTTCTCTATTAAATTTCATTTGCTATGTGTCTGCCCAGTTCTGAATGCTGTCTAGATCATTTGAATGACCTTTGCTGCTGCAACAGTGTTTGCCACTCCTCCTATTTTTGTGTCGTCTGCAAATTTAACGAGTTTGCTTACTATACCAGAATCTAAATCATTAATGTAGATTAGGAATAGCAGAGGACCTAATACTGATCCCTGTGGTACACCACTGGTTACCTCGCTCCATTTTGAGGTTTCTCCTCTAATCAGTGCTTTCTGTTTTCTACATGTTAACCACTCCCTAATCCATGTGCATGTATTTCCTTGAATCCCTACTGCGTTCAGTTTGAGAATTAATCTTTTATGCGGGACTTTGTCAAAAGCTTTCTGGAAATCTAAATAAACCATGTTGTATGCTTTGCAATTATCCATTTTCAATTTTACATCCTCAAAAAAGTCAAGTAGGTTAGTTAGACACGATCTCCCTTTCCTAAAACCATCCTGACTGTCTCCCAGGATATTGTTACCATATAGGTAATTTTCCATTTTGGATCTTATTATAGTTTCCATAAGTTTACATATAATAGAAGTCAGGCTTATTGGTCTGTAGTTACCTGGTTCGGTTTTGTCTCCCTTTTTGTGGATTGGTTTTACTTTTGCTATTTTCCAGTCTGTCGGTGCAACCCCTGTGTCAAGAGACTGTTGCATGATCTTGGTTAGCGGTTTGTAAATAACTTCTTTCATTTCTTTGAGTACTATTGGGAGGATCTCATCCGGCCCAGGGGATTTGTTTATTTTAAGAGCTCCTAGTCCCTTTAACACTTCTGCCTCTGTTATGCTAAAGTTATTTAAAATTGGATAGGAACAGGTCAACATGTGGGGCATGTTGTCCGTGTCCTCCTTTGTAAAAACCTGTGAAAAGTAATCATTTAATATATTTGCTATTTTTTTTCTTCATCTATGATTTTGCCATTTGTGTCTCCTTAGACATTTAACCTCCTCTTTGAATGTTCTCTTGCTGTTATAATATTGGAAAAACATTTTGGAATTGGTTTTAGCCCCCTTAGCAATATTGATTTCTATCTCTCTCTTGGCCTTTCTAACTTCCTTTTTGACTTGTGTTTGCAGTTCTAAGTACTTTTTCTGTGTACTTTGTTTTTGATCCCTTTTAAACGCTCTGTAAAGTGCCTTTTTTCGCTGAATATTTTTTTTAATTGATCTATTAAACCATTTTGGCCATTTTGTTTTAGATTTAGATTTGTCTACTTTTGGGATGTAATTGTTTTGCGCCTCCAGTACTACATTTTTAAAAAACAGCCATCCTTTTTCTGTGGATGTTTTCTCTATTTCACTCCAATCTACTTCTGTTAGTCTCTGTTTCATACCTTCATAGTTTGCTTTTCTAAAATTATAAACCTTAGCTTTAGTCATTACTTTTGGGGTTTTAAAAAATACTTCAAATGAGACCATGTTGTCGTCTGAGTTTGCCAATGGCTCTCTGACCTCTGTTTTAGTTATTCTGCCTTCATTATTTGAAAAGACTAAATCAAAGCATGCCTCCCCTCTAGTCGGTGCCTTGACCAATTGCGTTAGGAAGCAGTCATTTGTCATTTCCACCATTTCAATTTCGTCCGTCGTGCCCCCTATCGGGTTTTCCCATTTTATATGGGGGAAGTTGAATTCCCCCATTAGTATGGCTTTTCCTTTTCTACACGCATTTCGAATGTCATTGTATAACAGATTATTTTGCTCAGCGTATGAATTTGGCGGTCTATAGCATGCTCCTATTATTATGCCCTTTGAATTTGTGTCCATTATTCTGACCCATATTGATTCTGCATTGTTTTCTTTGTCCTGATTTAACACCTGGGCTTCAAGACTATTTCTTATGTATAGCGCTACCCCTCCGCCTCTTCTGTCCTGCCTGTCTTTCCTATATAGTGTGTACCCACTAATATTATATTCGTCTCCATCACTCTCAGACAACCAAGTTTCTGTAACACTGTGGCAGGATGGCTTGCAGTGGTGAGGTGTGGTGACGTCATGGACCAGGAAGTAACAGAACCAAAACAATGGATGGGCGGGTGAGAGGTGTGGTGACGTCACGGACCAGGAAGTAACAGAACCAAAACAATGGATGGACGGGTGAAAACTGAACGCAACTGCGGTCAGCGCATTTATTAATAAACAAAACAAAATAAAAGATTTAAACAAACAACGGTGGGATGTCCTCCTCCCTCCCCCCCAACAACTGTAGCGTCCCAGTGGACCACGCACAGGCCGGCTCCTCCGGCCAAGAAAATTTTGGGGATGGTCTCCAGACCTACCCCCTTCTTCATGGCGGCAGTTCCCCTCCGTGGGGCTCCGCCATCCTTTCTCCTGCAGCGAAATTGCTGCGGGGCAGCTGGTCTCTTGACCTCCCCCCTTCTTCATGGCGGCAGCTCCCTCCGTGGGGCTCCGCCACAGTATTTCCTGCCGCGAAAGTGCAGCTAGGAGAGCTGGTCTTCTGACCTCCCCCCCTTCTTTGTGGCGGGCAGCTGCCCTTCATGGGGCTCCCGCCACAGTATTTCCTGCCGTGAAAGTGCGGCTGGGGGAGCTGGTCTTCTGACCTCCCTCCCCTTTTCCGTGGCCGGCAGCTCCCCTTCATGGGGTTCCAGCCACAGTATTTCCTGCCGCATGGCAGGACTGGTAGCGACCCCAGGCAAAACAGGACCCTCGGCAGGCGACGGGAGCAGCTGCGGACCCTCGGCAGGCGACGGCAGCAGCAGCGGACCCTCGGCAGGCGATGGCAGCGGACCCTCGGGAGGCGACGGCAGCAGCAGCGGACCCTCGGCAGGCGACGGCAGCGGACCCTCGGGAGGCGACGGCAGCAGCAGCGGACCCTCGGGAGGCGACGGCAGCAGCAGCGGACCCTAGGGAGGCGACGGCAGCAGCAGCGGACCCTCGGGAGGCGAACTTGGGAGGGGAGCCCCTGGCCATGGAGGCGGCAGCGGGAGCTCCACTTGTCCCTCGTACCCTGTAACTGGTGGCTCTCCAGGCGATGCGGAGCAACAGGCAGCCCCTGGCGATGCGGAGCAACAGGCAGCCCCGGGCGATGCGGAGCAACAGGCAGCCCCGGGCGATGCGGAGCAACAGGCAGCCCCGGGCGATGCGGAGCAACAGGCAGCCCGGGCGGGCGAAGCAGGCATCCTTGGGCGGTGCGAGGAAGGCACCCTTGGCGGTGCGAGGAAGGCACCCTTGGGCGGTGCGAGGCAGACACCCTTGGGCGGTGCGAGGCAGGCATCCTTGGGCGGTGCGAGGCAGGCATCCTTGGGCGGTGCGAGGCAGGCATCCTTGGGCGGTGCGAGGCAGGGCAGGAGCAATCCTTCCCATGACGGTGGATGTGGAACCAGCAGGTATTCACCCTCTGCTGGTGGAGCTGGGAGGGGAAAGCAATCCTCCCACGGCGGTTGAGGCGGGGCCAGCAGGTATTCACCCTCTGCTGGTGGAGGTGGGAGAGGCAAGCAGTCCTCCCACGGCGGTTGTGGCAGAACCAGCAGGCATTCACCCTCTGCTGGTGGAGGTGGGAGGGGCAAGCAGTCCTCCCACGGCAGTTGAGGCGGAACCAGCAGATATTCACCCTCTGCTGGTGGAGGTGGTGGAGGCAGAGGCAGCTCCTGCTGCTCTGCCCCTAGCGGTGGTGGAGACAGAGGCAGCTTCCGCTGCTCTGCTCCTGGTGGTGGTGGAGACAGAGGCAGCTCCTGCTGCTCTGCTCGTGGCGGTGGTGGAGACAGAGGCAGCTCCTGCTGCTCTGCTCCTGGCGGTGGTGGAGACAGAGGCAGCTCCTGCTGCTCTGCTCCTGGCGGTAGTGGAGACAGAGGCAGCTCCTGCTGCTCTGCTCCTGGTGGTGGTGGAGACAGAGGCAGCTCCTGCTGCTCTGCTCCTGGTGGTGGTGGAGACAGAGGCAGCTTCTGCTCCTTTCCCTCGGATTGTGGTGGTGGAGGTGAAACCAGCAGGTATTCTTCCCCTGCTAGTGGAGCCTTGGGCTGTGGACGCTCGGCCTCCCCCCTCTTGGGCTGTGGACGGAACAACCCCTCATCCTCCGGTTCCTGCTCTGGGCCATCTTCCTCCCACATGGGCGCAGGATGTTCAGGCTCCTCCCTTACCTGCCATGGAGGGGGTTGGTCGGGTGCTACATGCCCGACCTCACCAACGGCGAAGCACCATTCCTCACCCCTCAGACAGGTGAGGCAGACGTCCAGCACAGCAGAGACCCGGCGGGACTTGCGACCAGCCCCACGCTGTTGCACTTGCTGCTGCTGTTTCCTCCTTCCACTTCTTTCCATTATTTATTTGAAAGAGAAAAAAAACGAATAAACAAAAAAAAACGCACTTTTCTGTCCTGGTCCGGCTCCTGGAGGCGTTGTCTGTCCCACGCAGGACACCATATGTGGCAGGATGGCTTGCAGTGGTGAGGTGTGGTGACGTCATGGACCAGGAAGTAACAGAACCAAAACAATGGATGGACTGGTGAAAACTGAACGCAACTGCGGTCAGCGCATTTATTAATAAACAAAACAAAATAAAAGATTTAAACAAACAACAAAACAGAAACCAAAGGGCACGAGGGCCAAGCGAATAAACAGAAACAAGTATATCTTATTATAGCAATTGTTCGTTATATTCTCCTCGCTCTCTCTCTCCGCGCCCCGTGCTCTCCTCTCTACACTCAACCCTGCAGCACGGACAGCTGCAGGTTCTTATACTCTGGCCGAGGGGTTAACTAGCCACAGTTTGCACGAGTTTAAGGATGCGTGACTGGCAGCTAGTTAAATAATCAGTAGCTGATCAGCCACGCATCCTCACAGGGTTTTAAATTATAAAAACAATAACAAATACGTGGCGCTTTTATCCACGCCGCAAACAGTAATACAAAAACAGTGCACATATAAATATAGGGGCGGGGCACTCCGCCACAAACACCTATCACATCGTACTTACTTGTTAGTGCAGTAGCTTCAAGTTCTAACATTTTGTTTCTGAGACTTCTAGCATTAAGATAAATACATTTAATAGTTGTCTTACCTGAGTTGTTGCCCTTGTTTTGATGTGGTCTCCCTTCTGTTTTTATGTTTTCTCCCTCCTTCCTTTCTAGTTTAAATGCTTTAAAAAAAACTAATTTATTTCAGTTCACAATCACATTTTAAAATAGATATCCTATGTATTATGTTTTCTGATCTCTGTATGCTGCTGATCAAGCTTGAACCGCACATTTTATTGTGTTGGTTGTATCTGTAATTTCTAAATTATTGCCCCTAGTAAATTTTGGTGGTGGTCTCAATGGGTAAATTTCCTGGTTAAATAAATACATAAATAAATACATTTTAAACCATTTTATTTACAGTTAAGGATAATAAAAACAATAGCATCAGTAATAAAACAAATTTAAATTAGATGGATGTAGTAATTGTAACAATTTAATATGCGATTAAAACCGAGATTAACTAAGATTAATCATGAGATTAATCACGATTCATTTTGACAGCCCTAATATATATATATATATATATATATATATATATATATATATATATATACAGTACTGTGCAAAAGTTTTAGGCAGGTGTGAAAAAATGCTGTAAAGTAAGAATGCTTTCAAAAATAGACATGTTAATAGATTATATTTATCAATTAACTAAATGCAAAGTGAGTGAACAGAAGAAAAATCTAAATCAAATCCATATTTGGTGTGACCACCCTTGCCTTCAAAACAGCATCAAGCATCAATTCTTCTAGGTACACTTGCACACAGTTTTTGAAGGAACTCGGCAGGTAGGTTGGCCCAAACATCTTGGAGAACTAACCACAGTTCTTCTGTGGATTTAGGCAGCCTCAGTTGCTTCTCTCTCTTCATGTAATCCCAGACAGACTCAATGATGTTGAGATCAGGGCTCTGTGGGGCCATACCATCACTTCCATGACTCCTTGTTCTTCTTTACGCTGAAGATAGTTCTTAATGACTTTCGCTGTATGTTTGGGGTCGTTGTCATGCTGCAGAATAAATTTGGGGCCAATCAGATGCCTCCTTGATGGTATTGCATGATGGATAAGTATCTGCCTGTACTTCTCAGCATTGAGGAGACCATTAATTCTGACCAAATCCCCAACTCCATTTGCAGAAATGCAGCCCCAAACTTGCAAGGAACCTCCACCATGCTTCACTGTTGCCTGCAGACACTCATTCGTGTAAGCTCTCCAGCCCTTCGGCGAACAAACTGCCTTCTGCTACAGCCAAATATTTCAAATTTTGACTCATCAGTCCAGAGCACCTGCTGCCATTTTTCTGCACCCCAGTTCCTGTGTTTTTGTGCATAGTTGAGTCGCTTGGCCTTGTTTCCACGTTGGAGGTATGGCTTTTTGGCCACAAGTCTTCCATGAAGGCCACTTCTGACCAGACTTCTCCGGACAGTAGATGGGTGTACCAGGGTCCCACTGTTTTCTGCCAGTTCTGAGCTGATGGCACTGCTGGACATCTTCCGATTGTGAAGGGAAGTAAGCATGATGCTGATGATTTCATCTGCTGCAGTAAGTTTCCTTGGCCGACCACTGCGTCTACGGTCCTCAACGTTGCCCGTTTCTTTGTGCTTCTTCAAAAGAGCTTGGACAGCACATCTGGAAACCCCTGTCTGCCTTGAAATTTCTGCCTGGGAGAGACCTTGCTGATGCAGTATAACTACCTTGTGTCTTGTTGCTGTGCTCAGTCTTGCCATGGTGTATGACTTTTGACAGTAAACTGTCTTCAGCAACCTCACCTTGTTAGCTGAGTTTGGCTGTTCCTCACCCAGTTTTATTCCTCCTACACAGCTGTTTCTGTTTCAGTTAATGATTGTATTTCAACCTACATATTGAATTGATGATCATTAGCACCTGTTTGGTATAATTGTTTAATCATACACCTGACTATACGCCTACAAAATCCCTGACTTTGTGCAAGTGTACTTAGAAGAATTGATGCTGTTTTGAAGGCAAAGGGTGGTCACACCATATATGGATTTAATTTAGATTTTTCTTCTGTTCACTCACTTTGCATTTAGTTAATTGATAAATATAATCTATTAACATGTCTATTTTTGAAAGCATTCTTACTTTACAGCATTTTTTCACACCTGCCTAAAACTTTTGCACAGTACTGTATATATATATATATATATAAATAAACAGAATTGTACCTCTCCGCGGTTCGTTGCCCCTTTAGAACACAGATCCAGGGTACAGGAATGGAGTTTTCAAAGCGCGGATGCGCTATTTTTTTAATTCACAAACATAAAACAAAACCAAAAATAAACACCTAGCTCTCACGAGCACTAACTGTGACACAGACAGCAACCTAAACTAACACTCAGGACGGCTAAGCCATTTACCTGACCAATAACAAAAACACTCTGTTCTTGAGGGACCTAGGACCGGCGAGGAGGGACCCAGACGGCTTGTCCAGGGTGACCACAGCGCAGGCCGGTGACTGGGAGCCAGGACTGACACGCAGAGGCGTGTACCTGTGGACCTGCGCAGTGACCTCTGGAATCCCAGGTGGAGCGCAGCACTAGGCAAGGGGAGTGGAGCAATCAGCAGGGGGAATGCTAGTGACGTCTGCCCCTTGCGTAGTGACGTCTGCCTCTTGCGCAGCGACGTCTGGGATTCCAGGGGCAGTGGAGCAAGGGACCAGGCAAGTGATTGTGCCTGGCTGTGCTGCGACCTGGGAGCCAGGTCAAGCAGATGGAGGTCTGGGCATACCGGCCCGGTGTCCACGCTGCTGGGACAAGGGACCTCCCTCAGCAATGCCGGACTGGCTTGCAGGGGTGGAGGCACGTCCTCCACCTTGACTTCCACTGTTGGCTCTGGGAGCGGCGGCTCCTCCCCTTTGGGCTCTGGGAGTGGCGGCAAAACAAAACAAAACCAAAAACAAACACCTAGCTCTCACGAGCACTAACTACGACACAGACAGCAATCTAAACTAACACTCAGGACGGCTAAGCCGTTTACCTGACCAATAACAAAAAAAAAAAAAAAAGTACATCTCTGTTCTTGAGACGTACTTTTTCCCTTTTAATGACTGCTCGGAAGCAGAGCACTCCTTCTACTCAGCAGCCCTGTGCAGACTGACTGCACCTCTTATATACCCTGCACCTGGTCCTAATTTACAATTACTACCCAGGTGCAGCGGATAATTAACAATAAAACTATTAAACCATGAATTAAACAATTTCTCAAGGTGCATTTGCACATGGTTTTCCTGCAGAGAGGATATTAACCCCCTCCCTGCTATCTTACTATATATATATATATATATATATATATATATATATATATATATATATATATATATATACATTCATTTCTACATTTATTTATTTAAAAATATTAATTTCTAAATGTATGTATTCCTCTATGCATTTGTTTAAATCATTTATTTATTTCTACCAAATAAATTATTCCTTTATTTATTTTTAATTAAACGAGGAACTACAATTTATCAGTGATCAGAGATTGACAAGGAAGCTACATACCACTCTTGTGTACAATTCCATTCTATGGTATCTACCAAATAAATAGGAAACTGGACATTTTCAAACAGGGAATAGAAAATTTCTACAATCGAGCAGAACCTTCAGGTTTTCAGTGAAAGCTGGTCAGGCTTGGATGTAAGCTTAAAAAATGAATGCATTTCAACAACTGTGCAGCGGGCTAAGGTCGTGTGCTCTTCAAGAACGTCATGTTGCAAGTTCAAACCACAGTATTTTTTTTTTCCCTGCGATATGTGCTGTTTTAAAATATAAATACATTGTTTAATATAAATGGTGTGGATATCAAACTGCTTGCATTCCCTGGTTTATTTTGACGTTGACCAACATGTGGAATCACATGATTGGTAGATGTCCAGTTATTTAGCTTTTCTGTTTGAAAAGTCAAACAAGTTTTTCTGACTTGTACGAGGAACTACCGTTCCTCTCAAAAAAATAAAATAATGTGTGTGTATATATATGTATATATATATATATGAGAGAGAGATATAATATGCTTCGGTATTTCAGATGTTTATGTAATGTACTCAATAAAAAAAAATAAAAAAAATGTTTCTCCTTTTGTTATACTATTTACAGTGTTTTGAATACAGCCGTCAGAAAGACTGCTGCGGGGCTTCTAGGTATGAGTATATCTCCGGTCCTTCTAGTGATAATTTTAGTATTTGATAGCATTAGATATTTTGAAAATTACCACTTCCAAATAATTTAATAAAATTAGTTCAGCAGATAAAAAAACGTATTTCTGGCAAAGAACTGCTTTACTAAAAGCACTGCTAACATACGCAATTCAGTAGTGAAGAATTCAAAGTTAAGCATCATATTTAATGTTACATTTCTAAAACAAACAGGCCACTAATGTAGATGTCTTCTTCTTACGTGCTAGTAGAACAGGATTTTGTTTAAGTGTATTCAAGCCAGATGTCTCTGTCAAAACAATGACCAAGTGCACCTTAAAAAAGAACAAAAAACATTTTACTAGTGAGAGGAGGCTATTCGGCCCATCATGCTCGTTTGGTTGTTAAAAATCTTGCAAAGAAAGTAAATTAGACAAAAGACAACCACTCTGGCTAATATAATAAACTGAAAGTACTTTTTATTGCTGAATCTGTAGCGGTCTACATTGGCAGACTTTTGTGACTCAGAAGCTTTATAGGTCTTGTGCTTTCATCTGTAGTTGAAGCGTCACATTGATCCTGTTATCTGTAGGGAAACTGATGTGCTGATAGTGAAGTCTGTATTCATCCTGATCTTTCCACCACTCATGCATGCAATTCAAAACACAGGAGTTTCACAGCTATTTCATTACATGCACATAAAATACGGATTAACACAAAATCCAAAGAATATAAAAACATCCCTAACATTTTTCACATGTAGTAGTTTTAATGACAGGTGTCGGCAAATTATATTTTTGCAGCTTCTAGCAAATGCACTGTAATGACGAAATAAACAAGCATCAATGAATTCCCATTTGATCTTCTAGCGCCTTCCTGTTTTATGTGTTTTTTTGTTTGTTTGTTTTTTATACGTAATATGCACTTAAACTAAAAGAACGGAAGAAACTAAAGTAAAAGAAAAAAGTAAACCGCTAAACAGATCGGGGTGGCGATCTGAAAGATGTTTCAGTAAATTGGTGGCATTTCCTCCTTTTGTTTTTCCCCTTCTTTAAAACACTTTCGACATTTTGACTGTCCGCCTTCAACCAGATTGCGGTTGTCATCTGGCTGAAATCCAAAATAGTTCCACATCAAGCTTCTTCTCTCTGGCATTCGCCATGACTGCTGCAGTAATTAAAATTTCCCAGAATGCGCTGGTTAGTTGGTCACTACCGCTAAGCGGAAATGAGTAAGATATTAGTTCATATTGTTTTTAAAGCACTCAATTACAGAGTTTGTTTTAGAAGCTAAAAAAAAGGGTATTAAAAAAAAACACCTGATACTTTTATTTTTCCCCGAGGTGTCGTAGGATTTTTGTATCATGATATGCTGTACGTCTTGATATACCTCTCTCCGGTGGTGTTATTGCGAACCTCACATGCCACAACCCTACTCTCCGCCGACTGTGACATGGCTCTTCACGATGTAACCTCCGTCAGGTTCTATCAGCCCCTTATCGAGCCCCAGCGGGGGTTCAGCGGAGTCCCCAGGGATTGTCCAGAGGACTGGACTCCAGTGCGGAGGTGTCTGTCACTAAACGCACAACTGCAACCGGCTCAGACCTGCTCAGTCCAGCCCGACTCGCCTTCAGTCAGGCCCGAAGAGAATAGCTGGACACTCAGGGTTTTTTTCTGGCCCGAAGATTGAAAGGAGAGCCTATTGCCAAGGTAGTTTCGATATTGGAAACGTGTGGTT
This sequence comes from Acipenser oxyrinchus oxyrinchus, assembly GCA_030684275.1. Taxonomy (NCBI): domain Eukaryota; kingdom Metazoa; phylum Chordata; class Actinopteri; order Acipenseriformes; family Acipenseridae; genus Acipenser; species Acipenser oxyrinchus. The sequence goes on from CM060255.1 coordinate 34,705,853, forward strand.
TTTTTGGATTTACCTGATTTTCACTACGTGGAGGGCTCTGGAGGGTTTTCGTTATCAAGTAAACACTAGAGCTTTGTGGAGATGTGTTGCTGGATGACAGCTCGCGTTGGGGTAAGCTCTCTGTTGCTGATATTAATGATCGCGTGTTTCCCATATCACACAGCCGTGTGATATGGGAAATATCAACTGGATGAGCCCATTGAAAAATTTATATATTTAAATTTCATATGTAATTCATATGTTTTAATTCATAAAACACCCTTTACGCAACTCTATATTGGTTTATTAATACCCCATGGATAAAGGAAAGGGATTTCATGATCAAGCATTATTAGTAGTAATGGGGGCTTGACTGAACTGATCTGCTGTTTTTCCAATTTCTTTCTTTTACAGTGGTGGACAACAGCAGTAACTGGGCATTGTGTGGAAAGAGCTCGGGGGTCATCTCAATGCCTGTAGCAGCTCGGGCCTCGCACAAGGTCCACATGGAGGTGATGCCACTGTTTGCTGGAAACCTGCCTTTCCCTAATGTGAAGGTCTCCAAGTACCTTCCTCACCACTCAACCCACTCCACACAACCGGACATTGGTAAAGTTAAAAACAGTATTGCTCATACATTAGTCCCTCGCTAAACCGGATGAGTTTAGAACAAACCGTTGTCTGAAAATTGCCAGTTTAAAAAATAATAAAACAAAAAAAAGGATCCAACTCAGTTGTACATTTTGTAATACTCTTTTAAATTGATAAATCATCGTGCTGAAATAACTTTAATATATTCGCTGTACACATTACATTATGTAAAAAATATATATATATATATATATATATATATATATATATATATATATATATAGTGTACAGTAGTAAAATCTAATTAATACCTAGTACATGTTGCTGCATTGTACACATTGCTGTACAATGTAGAAACAATAAAAAAAAATATTTTAATTGAAACAAAATTATTTTTGTGCATTTTCTTTTTTACCATAGCCTATTTACTACACAATGAACACAATATACTATACACTACCTTACATATACTAACAAACTTTACATAAAGAAATCACTTTTAAATGTACATAGAACATTTTACAGCGATCTTTTCAAAAAGCAATATAAGATTTCAAATTCTGAATTTTAATTATTGTAGCCCACATCTTGTGCTTCAGCTACTGGAGTCTGTCAGTATTTCTGAAAGCTTCTCGTCCTTTTCCAACAGTTCAATCACAGTTAGTTTAAACTCTGTAGAGTATGAATCTATATGCCGTCTTTTAATCATGTTATTAATTTTAGCGACTTAGTAGCCTACTTGTATCTGCTCTTCTTAGTTCAGCCTTTGGAGTCAGTATAACAACTGTGTGTCTCTTTGGATCATGCAATTCACCTAGTATCACACTACATTGTACGGAGCCCAGGAGGGGACATGAGAGAAAAAAATATATCTTGTGCACATGTGTTACTATCTCGTGGCCACAAGATATGTCATGCACACGACTTACTATCTTGTGGCCACGAGATAAATATTTTTTCTTTTATGTCCCGGCCTGGGCTCCATAACATTGGTTATTATTGGGGGACTGCTGTAATATATATATATATATATATATATATATATATATATATATATATATATATATATATATATATATAGTTTTTAACTCCCAAGCTGCCAAGTAGTTTTCTAAAATACCAATACCAACTCAGAATGTTGTTATTAATTCCAAGTGACATTTTATACTGTGAATAATTCAGAAACACTATTTTCAGAAACGTGATCAATATGAGCGGTGTTAGTAACCCTGTGACCTACTACATAAGAAGAACATAAGAACATAAGAAAGTTTACAGGGCTCCCGAGTGGCGATCCAGTAAAGCGCTCCGGAGTGCAGGATGTGCCCTATAGCCTGGAGATCGCAAGTTTGAATCCAGGTGATGTCACAGCCAACCATGACCGGAGTTCCTAGGGAGCCGCACAATTGGCTGAGCGCTGCCCGGGTAGGGAGGGCTTAGGTCGGCAGGGGAATCCACTGCTCACCGCGCATCAGCGACCCCTGTGGCCGATAGGGCGCCTGTGGTTCTGCATTGGAGCTACCAGATCTGTGTTGTCCTCCGGCACTATAAGTCTGGTGGCATTGCTGTGGATCTGCAGTGCGAAAAATGACGGCTTGGCAGGAGCACGTTTTGGAGGTTGCGTGTTCCAGCCGCCTTTTCCCGAGTCGGCGGGGGGGTTGCGAGTGGTGAGCCGAGGATACAGATAATAATTGGGCATATTAAATTGGGGAGAAAACGGGGGTAAAAAATTGGCGACGACTAAATTTATTTAAAAAAAATTTTTTAAAAAAGAAAGTAGCCCAGACTGCATTGCAAATTTCACAGAAAATGAGGCCTTTGGAATGAAGTTGTTAGAGGTGTTTTTCTTTGTGTAAGAAAGATAAATGTTATCAGTTTAAAGTACAGTACTCTGAATTGGTTTATGAACAGCCTAGACATTTTCTAGTGTCAAAAGCCATTGGTCTTAAAAATGAGCAACAACTTCATTCCAAAGGCAGCATTTTATGTGACATAAAGCAGACCATTTATACAGTTTGGGCTATGGTGTAGTTGATGGGGTTACCAACAACTTTTTTCTGAAAAATATGGTGTTGATCTGAAAACTGCAAAAATTACCATGGCAAACGTTTGTATAGGGGGCAAACCTGTAACAGCATAAACCTGTAATAGGGTAATGGGTAAACTTTTTAAAAAACCCATTACCAAGAAAGTAAAGAAATTGTATTATCAGTTATTATTTAGCAAAAATATTTTAATTAACTAGTATTGCTGTTTTATAGATTAGGGCTATTTTTAACCAATCAAAAGCATACAACCACAAAAGTTTTGTAAGAATTGCATTTATGATTTTTCGCATCAGTTTAACTCTCACCTGAAATCATATCAGTGTCAATAGAGTGGTGCAGCATAAGTGAATCCTTTTTCTCCTCCACTAATATTTCATTTTGTGTGAGCATTCTCTCTAAAACTTTGCATTGCAATCTAGTATAAATACACGTTGCTTACATGTAACAAAGGGGTGTGATATCTGACTGATTCTACTGTGTAGTTAAGTAGAGAAGTCATTGCAATTGCACATTATATAAAATACTAATGTATAGTATATATACATATTGTATAAATATGAAATATTATTTTTATTACTTGTACATTTAGTACACAGTGAAAGTGCTTTTATATTGTTTCTCATTGTAGACAGCTGGCTTGAGAATGACCTTTCAGTTGACAAGGCACTGGACGAACAGGCAGACAGCAGTAGCATCCGAAGCCGAACCAGCACGCACTCCACCAGCAATGAACACAAGGGGTTGTCCATGCCCCGTCTGCAATCCTTCAGCCCCGGCCAGGTCTTCAACTGCAGCACTGGCATGCAAGTCCTTGTTGTACCCAGCAAGGACGACCATGTCCTGGAAGTTAATGTTACATGACAACTGTTGCTTTCACATTCATAAAACAGGCCCTGGTATGGCTGCACTTGACTGGATGGTAACACATGCACTTAGCAGGCCTCTATTTTAAAGCAGCCTACTTACCTGACTGAGCATTTGGGCAAATACTGCTGTAATTCTTTTTTTAATTGTCTCCTGCCCAGCCCTCGTTTTGTTTTGTTTTGTTTGTTTTTTAAACCATACACAGAATGTACAACAAACTTAAAAAACAGTGTTCATATGTATACGTTGACAGGGAAAGCAGCTTGACCTAGTGCTTGGAGCAGTGGAGTCAGGAGATCCATAGTTCGATTTTCAAGCACTATTTTGATTCACTTTGTGACTCACTTGGGCTTGTTAGTTGATCCTCATGCAGGCTAACTAACTCCAAAGATGTTACTTCACTGCAATGCTGTCAAAAAAAAATATATATCCCAGATCCTATAGGTACAGTATATACAACAAACAAAGCGTGGAAGCTGCCTTTTCGTTGTTATCCTAGTGTCAGATGTGTTGGCTGGGTAACCCTGCAGAGCCTGTTAACTCAATGTCTGATTTTCTTCTCTACATGCGTAGTGTATGTACTCCTGTTTGAATTCTACAATCCCAGAAGTATGTATTGGAAAATGTCCTGGCCCTGCTACCCACACAGCAGATTATTTGTATCAGGCTTCTGGACTGAAATCAGACCCATGCTTAACCTGGAACCCTCCCATTGTTGTCTTTTCTCTTCTAGTAGAATATACATTAAATCAGTAAGACCTTATTTCTGGTTGAAGAACTCCTGATAGGTCAAGAATTAATACTCTGCACTATTATAACTTTTTAGTTATATCTGATTATTACAAAGAGCGTTGCCAACATTCATAGTATTATCCTGCTGGAACTTCCTTACTGCAGTCAGCTTAATTTTATTCCAAAGTGCAGAAGAAACATACATTCTTTTGGAGAAGTAACTCCATCTTCCATACTGCTGAGAGATTTAAAAAGAAAGGGTCTTGTCCTATTACGATGTGAAGATCAGCTATAGGGTTAGTCATTTTTAGTACATAGCTTCACCTGTTGGGATCATTACTGCTTAATATTTGACAGTTGTCAACGCTGATCAAAATACATTATTATTTAAAGGCTGGCTGATACAGCTACAGTCTTTCTGAATTGTGACACGGTTGCAACATAGCCGTATTCTTTTCACGGTTATCACTAATTTCACGATTTCCATGAAATGTACCCATTGTCGTGTAATATGTAGTTGTAATAATTCCCATTTCTGAAAGAATAGTATAAATATATGTATTTTTTATCACTTAAAATAAATATAGCAAACATTTACCTTATTGATACCTACCTGTTGTTACATGAACCTGGCAGCTGGTTTAGTGTGCTTTCGGTAAATGATTGAACACACTGCATAGTGCTGCACGATTTCTTTCAATGAGCTGCATTAAAAATTGGAAGTATTTCTGCTAAAGATCGCTTTGTCCAATACAAGAAGGGGACATTTCATGTGCCTGTTGTTATATTACAGTTATTTATGTTTTTATTTTGTTTGATAATTCACTGAAGTGACAATAGAATGTCTTTAAAAGGGGGACTTAAAAACTAAATATTCTACAATTTAGCACATACTGTTTTTCAGGTAAGCATTTACAACTATTTTTTGACATTAATAAATATGTTTAATCATGAAATATCTTGAATTTTTAGGCTGTGAAATAAGCATTATTTTACCGTGAAAAAAATGCAGCTCTACTAATGGGGATTGAGTAGTTGTACTGAGCTTCTTGTTCATATCTGACTGATTGAATAATGTGCTTCTGCCAAAATCACAATCCTACCTTATTTAAGGTTTGTCCTATCTCAGTTAAATCTAAAGTTCCTTCCATGGATGATGTAAAAGGTGGAAATATCAAAATGTACAAAACTACTTTGAAACACCTCTGAAAGAACAAGCAGATTTGTATTATTTTAGGTTGACTAATGAATAAAAGTAATTTAAAAATGGTATTACAAAATCCACTATTCTTTTTCTCTTGTTAGTAGTCACACAAGTTTTGAAACTTTTAAAAGCTCACACAATGTAGATGTTTCTCACATTAACCTATCAAACTAGGTCTTTAGAATCTCTGTCCACTTACACATTACAGACATTTACATAACACATTTTTGTGGAATGTGCCGATTTCAGTTGTTAAGAACTATCCACAAGTGTCTGCTTGTGATTTAGTGTTGTATAGTCAGTTAGCTAGGAGTAGGTTTTTAATTTTTTTTTTTTTTTTTTAAATAATTTTGATGAGGTACCACTATGGAAATGTTGGACAATTAACCTGTCTTAATAGGCCCACTTACTGTGTTGTAACAGCTTCCAAGTGCTGAATTGTTCCTGGTCCCCAAAACTGCAATCATACCAAACTCTATTTGCAGGTTTATATTCTGTAACATAGTTTGATATAATTTTAAAAAGTCATTATTAAATTGCCCTACCATCTGTGTATAAGTTGCACCAAAAAACACGATGGCCATCAGTATATATATGAAAGCCAAACTTATCAAGATGATGAAGCAAAGAAATAAGTGCTCAACATGCTTTTTATTATTGGTTCCTGGAAATCTAAATGCAGTCGAAGGGGATTTAGAAATGCAGAATTGTGTTGAAAAGAAATTGCAGAAGTAAGAGAGAGTGATTACTGAGGATATTGGATATATTTTAGTATATCCATATCACATTGCAATATAGTTAAACTATACAATGCATGTCTTTATTTATAGACATTGCTTCTCATCCTGACAAGTACTATGCAACCAAGATCAGCTAATTGAAGTTTATGTCCTGCATTGCTCTGGGGAGGATTGCATCAGCCAGGTTTCTGTCTGCTAAGGGCCTAGGCCACCTTAATATTTTTGTATTCAGACTTTAACCGTCAAACACAGTTTTTCCATGTAGCAGCTTACACCCGATTCATATTGCCTTCAGATTATATCCAAATTTAGCAGGACAGGCTGGTGATTGCAGCGTTTTTCATCCAAAATGGAACCTGTTTAGCTTTTTTTGCAGCAACAGCAGTAGATTTCGCTTTTTTTTTTCGCAGCGATTACGCTCAAGTGTGAAAGGTAGTGTTCAATTCCATAGGTTCGATTTTTTTACCCTAGAAAACGCAGTGAGTAAATACTGTAGTGTGAATAGCCCTCAAATCAGACCTAGTATGGCTCCAGCCTAGTATGGCTCCAGAAGATTGAACTGGAACACCTAGGTTGGCTGAAAAGTATATTATAATATGACTAGCCAATTTTGGATTAGTTGCTTATCGTCAACTTGTCTGTGTGAGAGATACACATTGTACATTTCATCCAATTGGTTAAAATATAGCACTTCCCAGGTAAGCACTTCCTTGATGCTGTCTTGGTAAGTTCTGTATAGTCAGTAATAGTAAAATGAAGAGTTGAGATTCTAACTGCAAGGGAACATGTAAATATTCTGTATGTTAATTTTAATCAGTAAAAAGTTCATTCAGGACTAGAAAGGTGAAGGCATGTGTGACTTTTACACTGAAGCAAAATGATCACATCACATTGTTCTATAAATTATTCCATTATATTAATACACCTGAGTATTAAGTTTTAATTATTAAGTATTAAGATTGTTTAATTATTTAAACAAAAAAATGTAAGCATTACACAGTTTAAAATATATAAATGTTATATGCTCTTCTGAATGACACTTGTTTTTTAACATTTTAAAACATTTAAAAGGCAAAACTATAGGGGCTCCCGAGTGGCGCATCTGGTAAAGGCACCACATGGAGTGGAGGATGTGCCTGTAGCCTGGACGTCGCAGGTTCGAGTCCAGGCTATTCCAATGCCGACCGTGGATGGGAGCTCCCAGGAGGAGGACTTAGGTCGGCCAGGGTGTCCTCGGCTCACTGTGCACCAGTGACCCGTAGTCTGGCTGCGCAGTGTTTAAGAAGCAGTTGGCTGACGGCACACACTTTGGAGGACAGAGTGTGTTCATCTTCGCCCCTCCTGAGTCAGCGTGGGGTGGTAGTGGTGAGCTGAGCCTAAAAGTAATTCGCTATTCCAAATTGGGGAGAAAATGATAAAAAAATTGGCAACTACTAATTAAAAAGGCAAAACCATAACAAAAAGTAGAACAAAATATAAATGATTTCCATTACAAGAGAGTAGATGTTAAAACTTCATGCTGATTTGAACTTGGCTTCATTATTGCTTTCAAGTCCTGTGTTTATTATCTATATTCATGTATATTTTATGCATATGTAGCGGGTTTACTTCACTTTGTGTTACTAAATTAAACTTCATCCAGGATGTTCTATTCAGAAGCCACAGGAATTGTTTATTGGTCTGCAATAGTTTAGTAAGGAAGAAAAAGAAGCGGCCCTCCAGGTTAGCTCACTCGACAGGCCTCCAGCCCCTCCACCGAGATCTGGCCAGTACATACATATATATATATATATATATATATATATATATATATATATATATATATATATATATATATATATATATAAAACACAAGTACAAAATAACCAATCAGAATGATACATACATTAATATATTAAAACAATAATTACCTCAGAGTCTTTTCTATAATGTTTAATGTGATCGGAGACCACATTGGGAGGGATCTTAGACCATTACGAATCTTTCCATATCCTTCGGTCTGCGCTTATGGACTGCTCTCTTCAATTGAAACCACAGGTTTTCAGGTCCGGAGACTGAGATGGCCATTGGAAAATGTTGATTTTATGGTCATTGAACCATTTCTTTGTGGATTTTGATGTGTGCTTGAAGTCATTGTCTTGCTGGACGATCCACTTGCATGCCAAGTTTCAGCTTCCTGGCAGAGGCAACCAGGTTTTTGGCTAAAATGCCCTGGTACTAGATAGAGTTCATGATGCCGTTGACCTTAACAAGTGCCCAAAGACCAGTGGAAGCCCCATAACATCAAAGATCCAAAACCATATTTTACAGTAGGTATGAGGTTGTTTTCTACACACGTATTACTTCTTTCGACGCCAAACCCACCGCTGGTGTGCGTGGCCAAAGAGCTCTATTTTTGCCGTTTAGCAAACTCCAGGCACTTGTTGGTTGCTCTTTTAATAAAGGCTTTTTTTCTGGCAATCCTTCCAAATACCATATCCTGTAATTTTCCAACTGTGATCCTTGGATTTCCCCTTTGCCTCCCAAACCATCTGCCTCTGTGCGTGATGGCAAGATACACTTGCGTCCTCTACCAGGCAAGTTTACCACTGGTCCAGTGGTTTTGAACTTCTTAATTATTGCCCTAATAGTAATTGTAAGTGGTATATTTAGTTTTTAGCTATTGTTTTGTACCCATTGCCTGATTTATGAAGGTCAACAACCATTTGTCTTGTTTCATTTGTGATGGATGACAAATGGATTTCATATGCATGTTACCTAATTTTTATACCCCGGTGAAACAGGAAGCCCACAATACAGTTCCTTAAGACTGAGATGAACTTAAAGAAGTAGAATGTAAATGCAGATTTAATTTTGTTTGATTTCATTTATAAGAATCTTTAGGGATGCCAATAATTCTGACTCCAATCTGTTTGGGAACAATTTTTATTACTTGTTAACAAAAACTTTTCCTCTGAGCAATTGTATTAGAATAAAAGAATAATGGATTGTAAGTCACTCTTTGAGCTTGATCCAGTTTTTCAAGTAAGTGACATCTTAATAATATTCAAGCGATCAAAAAAATATGTCAGGCAAGCCATGTAGCAACAAGCTTTTCAGCCAGCGGCGAATTGTTGGTGAAAGAAATATTCTCACTTCCTCTCTGAGCTCAAACAAACAATTGAGCACCTTGCCCCGCGACAGCCAGTGAACTTCTGTGTGGTAAAGTAGCTGACGGTGCTTCTCCTCCCATCTCATCACACAAAACCCCAAATATGCGGGCATTTGTTGCACGAGATTTGATGAAGTTCACAATGCAAACAGCTTCCTTGCGAACTTGTTATAGAATAGATGGCTTTTTGTTTTTAGCAACAAGGGCTTGCTTGTGTGTCATGCAGTGAGTCCGAATGGCTTGTGGTGCAAGAGCCTGCTGTTTTTTCCTGTCATGGCACGAGCACCGTCATTGCAAATGCCTACACATTCCAAGCCAGCATCGGAAACAAAACCATCCAAAAGAGCAAAGAGTTGTTCTGCTGTTCCTGTCATCTTCAAATCTAATGTAGGGCAGCATCTGACACATCAGTTGTTTCAGCAAATTGAATAGCAAATACGTTGCTTTACCTTGACGATCACTTGCTCATACAGGTCAATAGCCATACTATGAATTCACCTGGCACCAGTGTCATTAGACGGGGAAGCGAATCAACCTGGCTGGCAGCACTGTCCCATCATAATCGAAACCACCTGAAAAAGTTTCTCATATATTGGGGTTTACCAGTTTTTGGCTATCCAGTGTGACACAGAAAAATACGCGTGGAGAGACTTCTCTTTAGTTGTAGCCACCAACTTGAGTACTTTTGTCTGGCCCTTTACTACTGTCAACTTTAGCTGAAAGAAATTGATAGGTTTACCTTGAAGAGAACCCTGCTTTTGTCTGCAAGTGCCGCAACATTTTCAAAGGTTTTAAGCTCTCCTTAGCCAGCACTTCACTGTGGCTGTGGATCCAAACTAAGTAAAACCGTATTCCAAATATTTTTATCATACTTTCGTTTTTTTATTGCTATGGCGGAGAAGGAACACAGACAAATACTGGGGCAGGAGGGATAGAAAATAAAAGGAGGGAAGCACCAAAATACATAAAAAAATACGAACAAAACAGTCTTGTACGCTTCACTTTCTTTAACATTTGCCAATTTGTACAGAAGCTCCCGCCAATCTCCAAACTAGCTCGTGGAGCACAGATTTCACCCAATAATTATACCCCACAGCCACCCTAAAACTCAACATTTAATCAGCCCTCAACCAGTTAATCTCCCAACTATTAATCACCCCCTCCCACATCTCCCATCAGATAAACCACCTGTGTGTGCACCTTTCCTGCACTGGCAATGGGTTAGTTCCAGTGCAGAACATGCACCCATTATAAATATAGGGAAAACAGATTTGCAGGACTGTCAGCCCGTGTCCTGTCATGCATCCAGGAACGTACTGCTAGTTCTTGTATTAACACAATGTTGCCATTTCCACTGAGATGCAAACAGCTCATGCAGTATTAACCTGTAGCGGCAAACGCTGCAATATAGTAAAACTTTCCTAACTCCCTTCACAGCAAATAAAGTCGCGTTAACACTACAGAATTGTATATTGTTGCTATGCAAGACCGGTTCAGAAGTGCTGATTGGCTGACACGCAAGAGTGGAAAAAAGTCATAGTTGGTTCTTAGGTAAAGAATGTTCAGACAAAGGCAGGAAGCGACTAATTTGGAATAAAAAGTACCATTAATAATAATAAATGAACGTACTTGTTTCTTAAATGAAAATATTTATATTTAAAATTCCATAATTGGGGTCACGACCGCAGTTTGAGAACAGCTGCTCTATGAAGTATTTTAGAATCCCCCTTCCTCCATCAATATGGTATTTCCCTCACCAGACCTATAGTGACTGCTCACTGGACAACAATCCAGAATCAATCGACTCATAACAGTGGTTCACAATTTTTTTTAAATTTAGGTGTTTGGATTTATCCCACAGACCACTTGTAATGTATTTTTTCACACCATTTTGAAACTAATTTGTAAGTGTATATTGAGACAAACTGGGTTTAGTGCCACTTTCAGGAACTTTCACATTTCTCGTCTTATGTTTAAATGAAGTACGAACAAGAAAGTTTACAAACGAGAGGAGGCCTTTCAGCCCATCTTTCTCGTTTGGTTGTTAGTAGCTTATTGATCCCAGAATCTTATCAAGCAGCTTCTTGAAGGATCCCAGGGTGTCAGCTTCAACAACATTACTGGGGATTTGGTTCCAGACCCTCACAATTCTGTGTGTAAAAAGTGCCTCCTATTTTCTGTTCTGAAGGCCCCTTTATCTAATCTCCTTTTGTGACTCCTAGTCCTTGTTTCTTTTTTCAAATCAAAGAAGTCCCCTGGGTTGACATTGTCTATACCTTTTAGGATTTTGAATGTTTGAATCAGATCGCCGCGTAGTCTTCTTTGATTAAGACTGATTATTCAACTCTTTTATCCTGTCTGCATATGACATGCCTTTTAAACCCGGTATAATTCTGGTTGCTCTTCTTTGCACTCTTTCTAGAGCAGCAATATCCTTTTTGTAACGAGGACTAAACACAATATTCTAGGTGAGGTCTTACTAATGCATTGTAAAGTTTTAACATTACTTTCCTTGATTTAAATTCAACACTTCTCACAATATATCCAAGCATCTTGTTGGCCTTTTTTATAGCTTCCCCACATTGTCTAGATGAAGACATTTCTGAGTCAACATAAACTCCTAGGTCTTTTTCATAGATCCCTTCTTCAATTTCATTAGCTCCCATATGATATTTTATAATGCACATTTTCATTGCCTGCATGCAATTCTTGATAAAACTACAATGCACTAGTAAGACCTCACCTAGAATATTGTGTTCAGTTCTGGTCACCTCATTTCAAAAAGGATTTTGCTGCTCTAGAAAGCGTGCAAAGAAGAGCAACCAGAATTATCCCGGGTTTAAAAGGTATGTTGAATGTAGACAGGCTAAAATAATTGAATCTATTCAGTCTTGAACAAAGAAGACTACGCGGTGATATGATTCAAGTATTCAAAATCCTAGAAGGTATAGACAATGTCGACCCAGGGACTTTTTGACCTGAAAAAAGAAACAAAGACCAGGGGTCACAAATGAAGATTAGATAAAGGGGTATTAGAACAGAAAATAGGAGGCACTTTTTTGAGTCTGGAATCAATTCCCTAGTAATGTTGTTGAAGCTGACTCCCTGGGATCCTTCAAGAAGCTGCTTGATGAGATTCTGGGATCAATAAGTTACTAACAACCAAACGAGCAAGATGGGCCGAATGGCCTCCTCTCGTTTGTAAACTTTCTTATTTTAGGGTTCTGGCCTCTTGACCTGAGGGTCAATGCTTAAATCCCTGGTGGGGTACACTGCTGCTGTCCTAAAATAAATCATAATAATAATAATAATCGGTCATATTGTTGCAGTTTCAACAGTCGTGCTTTGTCTTTGCTGTGCCAGCTTCTAATTCGCCCAGCTTCTAATTCGCCCAGCTTCTTATTTCCAAATCTTTTAAAGTGCATAAATGTATTTGTCTCCGCTGAAGAAGTAACCTTACATTTAAAGGTTTAAATCACTTTGGATCGCCGATTTCTCTGCCTGTACCTGAAGGGGGGCAACCCTCCTACAAGACCCACTTGTATTTAGCCCAGCCCAACGTGATTTACTGGTGAAGAACAGCTGGTAAATATGCCAAATATACCAATTGCTCAGCTTCTGATTCGCAATTTATGTATCTACGTTGAATAAGTAGCTTTGCATTTAACAGGTTAAATCATCTTGGATTGCTGATTACTCTGCAATAATCGCGAGTGAAACCCCCTCGGCAAGCTACACCTGTATTTAGGCTGGCCCAACGTGGTTTACTGTAGCAGAACAGCGGGTACACTTGCTAAATATGCCAATATGGGTTTGCAGAAGGGTGTCCCCTTTTCAGATACCTGCAGAGAACTTGGTGGCCCAAAGTGATTTAACCAGTTAAATTCAAGGCTACTTCTTCAACGTAGACAAATACATTTATGCACTAAAAGCCAGTGAATAAGAAACTGAGCGAACGAGAAGCTGGCAAATAAGAAGCTGGCGACTAAGAAGCCAACTTCAGCCTCATCTGTAAAACCACAGACGTGTGAAACGTTTATATGTAAATGGAATGTGTGTATAGTAAAAAGTGCTCTATTCCTAAACAGCAGTGTTTATACCTCATTATACCTGGACTCTTGACCGGAGGGTTGTGGGTTCAATCCCGGGTGAGGGACACTGCTGTTTTACCCTTGAGTAAGGTATTTTACCTAGATTCAGTATAAACAACTGGATAAATTGGTAATTGTATGTAAACATAATGTGATATAATTGTGAGAATTGTAAGTTGCCCTGGATAAGGGTGCTAAAAATAAATAATAATAATTTAAATGCAATCTGCTGAACTATTTGCATTTGACTTGGTATTTGTATATTCTGAAATATAAGAATTTGCATTTGAAATTCAAATCATGGGAAAGCTTCAAAAATATTTCAATTTTAAACACTTTTCAATAGTAATGCGCATAATAAAGTAGAGAGACTTTTCAGTATTGCTGGTAAAGTTGATTAACCCGAAAATGCAAACTAAAGGACACTTTTGAGAACTTCATGTTCATTGCCACTGGTCTTATCAATTTCCTACTTTGTGGAAATCACAAGTATGTTCAAAACCATAACCATCAAATTTAACAATGGACTCACCCATACCTTTCAACATTTATGCTCAAAGTTTGAAATCATGGATAGAGTATACATTGTTCGTGACCAGTTCCCAGTCATTGGTGCTCATGCAATCAACAATCACAAATGTCAGGGGATGACTCTAAAAACAGTTATGGTGGATTGTGTTTCCATTTTCTCGTATGGACAAAGTTTCGTTGCACTTTCCACACTTACTTCCTTAAGACGTATCAACGTTAACCCCCACATGCATCTATGCATGTCAAACTGCAGTTGAAGAGTACCATCGGCTAAGAGGGATTTATTGTCCGAAGTTGAAAAGCTTGAAGGAGACTAACACGCACAAGGGACACAGGGTAAAAGATCAAGTGCATTTCATTTACCAGCCATCATTAATGTTCAGGAATAGCAAAAGCCTCAGTCTTCTAAGAGAACATTGCACTTACACATCCCCAATTTCACCTCATGCTATGCAAATGCAACATTGCAGTGCCTTCTTCACTTGCAACCTCTGAAGAATTCATTAAAACAGTCAATAATCTTTGTTTACAAATAGGATCATTTGCCATCCACTACATCTCTAACTACTGGGGATATTTGCCACTTCTTAGGAGAACCTTTCAATAGAGGTGAGCAGCAACATGTTGCAGAGATTCTCACCAAATTGTCTGAAATTTGTCCTGATGTATCTTGCATGGTTTCCGTCACAATAAGTCATTACATTCTATGTACTACATGTAACTATTGTTCATCAAACCGAGAGGTGTTGCATATTTATCCTCTACATGTACCTGCTGGTACAAATTCCATGTGTTTGGAAGAACTCATTTATAGAAATGACAAATTGGCAATGATTCCTGGTAGCAAATGTAGGCAATGCAAAACTTCTCCAATCATGAAACCTGAACTTATTCAATCAGCAGGGAGACTGATTGTAGTCCAACTTATGCTTTGGGAAACCAAACCAGACAAGACCATTACAAAGTGACACAATGGTGTTTACTGCTGTGCAGAAGATAACAGGAATTGCCAATTAGACTCCATTATCATACACCAAGGACAGGGTGTTATTCAGGTGTCTGTTCTTGCTGTGGGTGCTACTGGAATATGGATGCATACAAATGATGCACTTATTGAAGTCAAAACCATGGTCAAGAAATGTAAACGAAATTTATATGGCCATTTATGCAGAGATCTAATGCTTTACAAATGCCTTAGCCTAAGTTCATAACACCACCATATCAAGGAGAATTATGAATTTTTTCCAGCATTAAAATGTGTTTGTATACTACCATTTAGCACGGACATGCATACGTACCTTTTGAAACATTTATAATATTGTAGTTTTGTACCTACGTAAATATCAATATATCAATACCTACCAAAATAGACATATTGTTTTCACCACTCATACAACTTAGAATAAAATGTTTACACTTTCAATACTGTCCAAAAGTCCCTACAACCATTATTTTACTATCAAATCTTTTCTCATTTCTCTTATATTACTCTCTTGCAATGTCTGACTGTATCTATTTACATTCTCGAATATCTTTCCCTCGTTTTATTCAATATTTGATGAAGTCCAACTTCATGCAACAGCCGTTAAAGGGGTGATAGCAAACACAAAAGTTCAAGTTAGGAGAAGCAAATAGGCCAATCTTGTCAAGCATCAAGCAAATAGGCACAATTGGAAAGGTACTGGGGCACAAGATTCATACAATTCTTTCTTTTAACTTGGCGTCTGATTTTCTGCATTTTTGCCACTGAATGTTATCAGATCTTCAATCAAAACCTAATATTAGATAAAAGGGACCCTGAGTGAACAAATAACACAAAAATACACCACCTTTAAAGGCAAGAACTGAAACCAAACGCATCCTGTAGTTAATGATTAGTCTCTCACAGCACTGTGGAGGAATTTTGGCCCACTCCTCCATGTAGAACTGCTTCAACTCACTGACATTTGTTGATTTTCGAGGATGAACTGCTCTTTTCAGGGTCCTGCCACAACATCTAAATGGGGTTTAGGTCTGGACTTTGACTAGGCCATTCCAAAACTTTACATTTCTTCTTGTTCAACCATTCTGATGTAGACTTGCTTGAGTGTTTTGGATCATTCTCTTGTTGCATGACCCAGCTGCGCTTCAGCTTCAGCTCATGGAAGGATGGCCTGAAATTCTCC
The DNA here is from genome assembly GCA_030684275.1 of Acipenser oxyrinchus oxyrinchus. Lineage (NCBI taxonomy): Eukaryota > Metazoa > Chordata > Actinopteri > Acipenseriformes > Acipenseridae > Acipenser > Acipenser oxyrinchus. The sequence continues at coordinate 34,721,949 of CM060255.1, forward strand.
TGTAGAATTCTCTGATCCAGAACAGAATTCATGGTTCCTTGTCACAGGGTGGCTTCGTGAATGACGTCAGGCCAGAAGGCAGTACACAGACAGGGTGGTGAGGAGTGAAACAGACGCAATGGCAGCGTTCAGAAGGTTTATTGAAATAAAAGTTTTAAATAGAAAACTGGACATGCACTTTCGGCCAAAATAAACAGACAAATAAAACGGACTAACACTAAACAATGGTGGGATTCAATAACCAATTAATTATTCACTTGAATCCAAGCATTTGAAGTTATGCAACCCCATTGCTGACATATTAAATACTTTAAATGCATGTGAAGTGCAATCCCCGTACCTAATATATAAGTATACAGTACTGTGCAAAAGTTTTAGGCAGGTGTGAAAAAATGCTGTAAAGTAAGAATGCTTTCAAAAATAGACATGTTAATAGATTATATTTATCAATTAACTAAATGCAAAGTGAGTGAACAGAAGAAAAATCTAAATCAAATCCATATTTGGTGTGACCACCCTTTGCCTTCAAAACAGCATCAAGCATCAATTCTTCTAGGTACACTTGCACACAGTTTTGAAGGAACTCGGCAGGTAGGTTGGCCCAAACATCTTGGAGAACTAACCACAGTTCTTCTGTGGATTTAGGCAGCCTCAGTTGCTTCTCTCTCTTCATGTAATCCCAGACAGACTCGATGATGTTGAGATCAGGGCTCTGTGGGGCCATACCATCACTTCCAGGACTCCTTGTTCTTCTTTACGCTGAAGATAGTTCTTAATGACTTTCGCTGTATGTTGGGGTCGTTCTCATGTTGCAGAATAAATTTGGGGCCAATCAGATGCCTCCCTGATGGTATTGCATGATGGATAAGTATCTGCCTGTACTTCTCAGCATTTAGGAGACCATTAATTCTGAACAAATCCCCAACTCCATTTGCAGAAATGCAGCCCCAAACTTGCAAGGAACCTCCACCATGCTTCACTGTTGCCTGCAGACACTCATTCGTGTACGCTCTCCAGCCCTTCGGCGAACAAACTGCCTTCTGCTACAGCCAAATATTTCAAATTTTGACTCATAAGTCCAGAGCACCTGCTGCCATTTTTCTGCACCCCAGTTCCTGTGTTTTCGTGCATAGTTGAGTTGCTTGGCCTTGTTTCCACGTCGGAGGTATGGCTTTTGGCCGCAAGTCTTCCATGAAGGCCACTTCTGACCAGACTTCTCCGGACAGTAGATGGGTGTACCAGGGTCCCACTGTTTTCTGCTGATGGCACTGCTGGACATCTTCCGATTGCGAAGGGAGTAAGCATGATGTGTCTTTCATCTGCTGCAGTAAGTTTCCTTGGCTGACCACTGCGTCTACGGTCCTCAACGTTGCCCGTTTCTTTGTGCTTCTTCAAAGAGCTTGGACAGCGCATCTGGAAACCCCTGTCTGCCTTGAAATTTCTGCCTGGGAGAGACCTTGCTGATGCAGTATAACTACCTTGTGTCTTGTTGCTATGCTCAGTCTTGCCATGGTGTATGACTTTTGACAGTAAACTGTCCTCAGCAACCTCACCTTGTTAGCTGAGTTTGGCTGTTCCTCACCCAGTTTTATTCCTCCTACACAGCTGTTTCTGTTTCAGTTAATGATTGTGTTTCAACCTACATATTGAATTGATGATCATTAGCACCTGTTTGGTATAATTGTTTAATCATACACCTGACTATATGCCTACAAAATCCCTGACTTTGTGCAAGTGTACCTAGAAGAATTGATGCTGTTTTGAAGGCAAAGGGTGGTCACACCAAATATGGATTTGATTTAGAACTGTTCACTCACTTTGCATTTAGTTAATTGATTAATATAATCTATTAACATGTCTATTTTGAAAGCATTCTTACTTTACAGCATTTTTTCAAAACCTGCCTAAAACTTTTGCACAGTAATGTACATTTTAAACACTCGCGAAAATTACTCAAATTATATCCTGTTTACCAACTACAATACAACAACATTTACACTCTACATACAACATAAAAAACAAACATACACAAAGTTGCTGGGCTCATTGCCACATTCCTTCAATGATGGCAAGGTGCCCAATTCCTGACGTAGCAAAGCATCCCCAAACCATGACACTACCTCCACCATTCTTGACGTTGGTATGAGTTTCTTACTGTGGAATGCAGTGTTTGGTTTTCGCCAGACATATAACGGGGACCATGTTGGACAAAAAGTTTCACTCTTGACTCATCTGTCTTCCTGGACGATTTTATGCCTTGCTCTTGGAGAGATTGTGGCAGGACGGCCACTCCTGGGAAGATTCACTACAGTCCCAAACTTTCTCCATTTGGACAATATGGCTCTGACTCTAGTTCGGTGGAGCCCCAGAGCTTTAGAAATGGCTTTGTAACCCTTTCGAGAATGACAGACAACACCTTTTTTTCCGGAGGTCTTCATTAATTTCTTTTGGTCGTGGCATTATGTGCCTCTCAAACCTGTGTGCTGACAACATCACTCTGATGGTAAGGGCCAAAGTTAGTCAGATTTATATTGGGCAGGGCTGGCACAAATCAGGCCTGGCTGTTAACTAAAGTACTCAAACAGCTGACCCCTAATTATCCCTTTAATTGGGTGGAGTTAACTAGGTGGGGTGGGGGCAATAAATTTTTCACACCTGAAGCTTGCATGTTTGATTACCTTGCACACCAAACAAATGGAAGAAGCACCAAACTTTGCTGTCATTTTTTCTCTTAGACTCCCTCTATATACTACTACAACCCACAAAAAAATTTGGCTAAATACAATGTGAAAAATGTACAAAAATGCAGAAAATCAAACAGGGCAAATATTTTTTCAAGGCATTGTATATGAGAAATTTCAGTGGGTTTCGGCCTTATCTTAGCACCAAGACAGCACTTACTAGAGTGTTTAATGGTGTGCTATTCTGACACGGGCACACCTTCGGTTATTATTAGAGTGGTTAATTATGTGTGCTGTCCTCTGACATGGACACACATTTGGTCCTTATTAGCGTGGTTAATGATGTGTTGTTATCCACTGACAACGGGCACACCTTCGGTTCTCATTAGAGTTCTGGTTGTAAATTTCCCTCTCAACCTGTGCGTGCACTAACTAGCGAAAGGGAAAGGATTTGCACAGGTTAGACTGACGGTTCATTCCCTGGGTCGGTAAAGTCAGTCAGCCTAGAAAAAGACAAGACTCTGTTGCAGGAACGTATTGACCTGGAAGGTAAATGAGGTCATGCGCCGTGTTTGTTATTGTTTTTGTTTATTTTTAAACGTGTTCTGGTAGAGGAGAGATTGGTGCTCGTCCTGTGCCAGGAATACTTTAAAACCTCATGCAGAAGGTGGCCATCTCCCGAGTTAATTTAGTGATTAATTTGTTGGCCATCGGGAGATGGTCACCTGCATAAAATCCTGCAGCTCTCCATGTTCCGTGTGATATTACGAATAGGGAGAGGAGCGAAATAGAGAAACCAAAATGAAAATTTAAAAGATTCTAGGAAAAGAGACAGCAACTGCCCAGCCTGACCTGGGATTGAGTGATATTTTTTCTTTGAACCTTTTATTTCGCTCTGTGAGCAAGTTGTTTTCTGTTTAAACTTTTATTTATGTTTTGTGTTATTTAAAAATAAAACTGCAAACGCAGTCTTGAACTGCAGTACTTGGTGTCTGTGTTTTTAGTTCCTGGTTCTGCCTTCACGTCTCCACTCCAGCCACCAGCACGTATTACTTCAACACAAGCACTGAGAGCTCTCACTTTGGACATATGATCGTGTGTGTGTCTACTTGTGTTGGTTTCGTACTGTGCTTATTGTTTGCAGGACTGCAACCCTATTTTTCACTACTGTGCAATACACATTGTTGTGTATTGCCAGATCATTATCATTTACTGGCTGGTCATCAGACCATTGGATTTATAAGAATTAAAAAAAACCATTGCACACAAACGTTTTTGTATGTGTATTCTTGGAATTACTGAAGCCGCATCGCACCTGCTACCAATTATCACTTTGCCACAGGGGGAAGAAACGTGTTACACTGCTGAAAGAAAACACAAAATGGGATCTCTTCAAAAGTAATCACTGCAGACCAAATTCTTTTGATCTTTCTAAGTTCGTGGAACACTAATGATTTTGCGGCACTTAGCTTTCAATAGGCTATTCTAGTTTTTGGGAAACGACATTGTCATATATATATATCAGTTACACAGCTGAAAGAAAACACACAGGGATATCTCCAAATGTAATTAGTGCAGAACAAGTTCTTTTTGGATTTCCAAGTTCAAGGAACACTCTAGTGATTTAAGTACATAAGAAACTTTACAATCGGGAGGAGGCCATTCAGCACATCTTGCTCATTTGGTTCTTAGTAGATTATTGATCCCACAATCTCATCAAGCACCTTTTTGAAGAATTCCTGGTTGTCATTTTCAAGAACATTACTGGGGAGTTGCTTCCAGACCCTCAAAATTATGTAAAAAGTGCCTCCAATTTTCTGTTCTGAATGCCCCTTTATCTAATCTCCATTTGTGACACCTGGTCCTTTTTTTTTTTTAAGGTCAAAAATTCCCTGGGTCAACATTCTCTGTAATTTTGACTCTGTATGAATCATTTCACCGCATAGTCTTCTTTGTAACGAGTTGACCAGAACTGAACAAAATATTCTAGGTGAGGTCTTACGTAAAGTTTTAACATTACTTCCCTTGATTTAAATTCAACACTCCTCACATCCTCCGAGCATCTTGTTGGCCTTTTTTATAGCTTCCCACATTGTCTAGAGGAAGACATTTCTGAGTCAACATAAACTCGTAGGTCTTTTTCATAGTTCCCTTCTTCATTTTCAGTATCTCCCTTAGAATATTTATAATGCACATTTTTATTGCCTGCATGCAATACTTTACACTTTTCTCTATTAAATTTCATTTGCTATGTGTCTGCCCAGTTCTGAATGCTGTCTAGATTATTTGAATGACCTTTGCTGCTGCAACAGTGTTTGCCACTCCTCCTATTTTTGTGTCGTCTGCAAATTTAACGAGTTTGCTTACTATACCAGAATCTAAATCATTAATGTAGATTAGGAATAGCAGAGGACCTAATACTGTTCCCTGTGGTACACCACTGGTTACCTCGCTCCATTTTGAGGTTTCTCCTCAATCAGTGCTTTCTGTTTTCTACATGTTAACCACTCCCTAATCCATGTGCATGCATTTCCTTGAATCCCTACTGCGTTCAGTTTGAGAATTTATCTTTTATGTGGGACTTTGTCAAAAGCTTTCTGGAAATCTAAATAAACCATGTCGTATGCTTTGCAATTATCCATTTTCAATTTTAAATCCTCAAAAAAGACCATGCTGACTGTCTAACAGGATATTGTTACCATATAAGTAATTTTCCATTTTGGATCTTATTATAGTTTCCATAAGTTTACATATAATAGAAGTCAGGCTTATTGGACTGTAGTTACCTGGTTCGGTTTTGTCTCCCTTTTTGTGGATCGGTATTACGTTTGCTATTTTCAGTTTGTCGGTACAACCAACCCCTGTGTCAAGAGACTGTTGCATGATCTTGGTTAGCGGTTTGTAAATAACTTCTCTCATTTCTTTGAGTACTATTGGGAGGATCTCATCCGGCCCAGGGGATTTGTTTATTTTAAGAGCTCCTAGTCCCTTTAACACTTCTGCCTCTGTTATGCTAAAGTTATTTAAAATTGGATAGGAACAGGTCAACATGTGGGGCATGTTCTCCGTTGTCCTCCTTTGTAAAAACCTGTGAAAAGTAATCATTTAATATATTTGCTATTTTTTTTCTTCATCTATGATTTTGCCTTTTCTGTTTCCTTAGACATTTAACCTCCTTTTGCTGTTATAATATTGGAAAAACATTTTGGAATTGGTTTTAGCCCCCTTAGCAATATTGATTTCTATCTCTCTCTTGGCCTTTATAACTTCCTTTTGACATGTGTTTGCAGTTCCAAGTACTCTTTCTATGAACTTTGTTTTGATCCCTTTTAAACGCTCTGTAAAGTGCCTTTTTCGCTGAATATTTTTTTAATTGCTCTATTAAACCATTTTGGCCATTTTGTTTTAGATTTGTCTACTTTTGGGATGTAATTGTTTTGTGCCTGTAGTATTATATTTTTAAAAACAACCATCTTTTTCTGTGGATGTTTTCTCTATTTTACTCGAATCTACTTGTTAGTCTCTGTTTCATACCTTCATAGTTTCCTTTTCTAAAATTGTAAACCTTAGCTTTAGTCATTACTTTTGGGGTTTTAAAACACTTTAAATGAGACCATGATGTGGTCTGAGTTTGCTAATGGCTCTCTGACGTCTGTTTTAGTTATTCTGTCTTCATTATTTGAAAAGAATAAATCAAGGCATGCCCCCTCTAGTCGGTGCCTTGACAAATTGAGCTAGGAAGCAGTCATTTGTCATTTCCACTTTTTCTATTTCGTCCGTCGTGCCCTCCATCGGGTTTTCCCATAGTATGGGGATGTTGAAATCCCCCATTAGTAGGTTTTCTCTTTTCTACACGCATTTTGAATACAATTGTATAACAGATTATTTTGCTCAACGTCTGGGTCTATAGCATGCTCCTATTATTATGCCCTTCGAATTTGTGTCCATTATTCTGACCTATATTGATTCTGCATTGTTTTTGTCTTGATTTAACACCTGGGCTTCAAGACTTTTTCTTAGTATATCGCTACCCTTCCGCTCTTCTGTCCTGCCTGTCTTTCCTATACAGTGTGTAGCCACTAATATTATATTAGTTTCCATCTCTCTCAGACAACCATATTTTTGTAACACCTATCACATCTTAGTTACTTGGTATTGCAGTAGCTTCAAGTTCTAACATTTTGTTTTTGAGACTTCTAGCATTAAGATACATACATTTAATAATTTACCTGAGTTGTTGCCCTTGTTTTGATGTAGTCTCCCTTCTGTTTTTTTATTGCTTTCTCCCCTTTCGTTTCTAGTTTAAATGCTTCTGGACCTCCTCAAGGATCATTTCTCCGAGTAGAGAGAAATATACATAATCCTTAATGTAGAATGTGCTTCAATGATCAAGAAAGGTATAGCCTTCTTATGTTCACCACGATTTCAACCATGCATTTTGATTTTGTATTTCCAGCTGTCCATAGCAAGGTGCCGACAGTATCCCATAAAATACCACAGTTTTGGTCTTGTCTTTTAATTTCCTTCCTATCTCTCTGAATTTCTTTTGTAGGGATCTTGGTCTGTCTCTTCCAATGTTGTTTGTATCGATGTGGACGACTACTACCGGGTCGGCTCCTGTTCGTTCTAGGAGCTTGTCTACGTTCTCAGTGATATGTGTGACAGAGGTTCCTGGAAAGCACCACACTGTTGTAATAAGGGGTTCCAAACTACGAACTGAACTTGCTGTGTTTCTCCAATGGAGTCCCCAACAATCATGACCTCCCTTCTTTTTGCTGCCTGGCTGCAATGTTTTTAGGGTCCCGGATGTTTCTTTCATTCTCTTGATGTTGGTTTTGGTCACCTAAATGTTGAAGTGGCTCAAATTTGTTGGATGTTTGGATTTCTGGTAGTTGTGTTTGACGAAGTTTCTTTTTTTCCCTGCTTCTGCCTATCTGAACCAAGCTGTTTCGACTTTCTTCCATCTCCGTGGTGGCTTTCTGTCTGCTAGGGGTGCAGACTTCCATGAATTGTGGGTGTGCCAGCTCCTCGAGCTCCTGTTGCTGTCTCATTTCCTCCAGCTCCTTTAATAGCAGGCTTAATCGCTTAAGCAAGTCCTGGATAGTGCTGCACTTTACACAAACGATTCAGTTCTGTTGGGTTTTCTTGGATTTCCCGCATCATGCAGTTGTCACAGATTACTGGTTTGAAGACCATTTTTTTGTGGAGTTTAGTTTAGAATCTGCAGCTATCAACCTGCTTTCAACTGCGTTGTATTTGTGAGCTGTGAGGCTTTAAACTGCAATGTTTTCTGATTACAGCAACTCCAGATTCAATTTAAAGATGTAATGCCTCCTTACTGTTTCTAACTGAGTTGTACTTGTCCACTCAAATTTCTCCCACGAGTTATCAGGCCTCGTGATTAGTAACCCCACGCTACATTTTTGGAGTCACAAACAGGATCAAGCTCATATTGTTGTGCAAATTCATGTTAACTTGTGCAGGGAAGTAGCCAGTCTTGAACACTATGGAAGGTTTAATGCTCAGTTCGCTGACCTCCAGGGTTATCAGACCAGGAGTTGAAGTTTGAGGAGAAATCTCAATTTTTACTGCAAGCCAGGGTAGAGCAGCAGGAGTCCCTGTCCCTGGCTAAGACTGTCATTGAGGAGCAAGCCAACTACCAACATTGTATGTGCCACGAGACAAAATGTGACCGATTTTCGTGGTTTGCCAGTTTTAAGACGGAGGACTTGCCGATAGAAGAATGAACCAGACAAGTGCAAACTGCCCTCAGAGTGTTGAAAATAACTCCTGAAGATCAAGCCGAAATAATTAAGGATCACTTCCATGGGCAGGCCAAAGCAACCATCAGATTTTTGTTGCATGAAGAAACTGCTAATGTTGATGCCATATTCAAAATACTAGCAGAAGTGTATGTAGACAGAGTTCCAATAGACACTCGTCTTAAAGAGTTTTATGACCGTAAGGAGACTATTCGTACACACGCTTATGACGTGAGGAAATGTCTTAATTGGGTGCTAAGAAGAGATTCTCACTGGGTTCTGAACCAAAAGCAGTATTGAATTAGCAACTTGTTGAAGATCTGCGGGATGATTCTGTTCGGAGAGAAATGAAAAAGAACCATCAGGCATAGCCAAGTCTTACCTTTGCAAGGCTAATGCAAGCCGCTATAGATTGGTCTGATGAGGAAAAAGATGGATCAGAAAGCATTGCTAGTGCATCTCGTCCCTACGGTGCTGGGGTAGTTAATGCAGCGGGTGCTGAGAAACTGGCTAAGGGCCCTACGGTTGTAAGCCTCAGTGAGGCCATAGAGAGACTTGCTGTTCACCAAGAAGAGCTATTCCGCCTGATAAATAAAACAAAGGGCTCTACTCCTACAGCTGTTCTGTTGCGGAAACCACCACTCAAAGATGAATATGGCAGGAACAGTTGTTATGTTTGCCAGGAGCTTGGCCATAGTAAAAAGGATTGCCCTTACAGAGCACCAGATAACCAATCACGTCGTGTTGAAGCTGCGCGTGGAGAGGGACACGAGCAAACCAGAACTTCATTAATAGGCACTGGTTCAGAAGTCACTACTGGCTGCACATTTTTTCACCATTTGGGTCCTGAAGCATTCCTCTCTGATGCACGTTGGGTGAAGTTGACTGCTGCCAATGGACTGGACATACCTGTTCTTGGTTGCCTTGAAGCAGATGAGTGCATGGGCCGAGTCGTCACAGGAAGGTCCATTTTATCGTGAAGGATTCTGCAGCTGAGACTGATAGAGGCCAGAACCAAACATAGGACATTGTTGGCATGAATATATTGAGAGAAATTGGGGAGATTATGTGTCTCTCCTACACTCGAAGAATCTCTTAGTCCAGTTACAAGGAAACAGTCTTGTTTCTGGGCAAGTGTCAGACTGCAGGGCCAGGGACTTAGAGAAATCCGGTCGGCTGAGTTACGTTACAGTAGCCTGACAACACAAACTAGTGGTTCCATCACTAAGTGAGAAGATTTTGAAGTGAAGATGTTTCATCTCAGCTGTGGTTGGAAGGTGTCTGGTGATTGTTTCTCCCACCCCATCGTCAAGCCTGCCTGCGGGAGTTGTCGTTGCTCATGTGTTGTCACAGGTTGAGAACAGTCCCAGTGAGAGTTCTGAATTCTAGCGTCAAGAATTTCAGGCTGTATCCTCATAGCAAAGTAGCTGAGAGCAAAAGACCTGCTGAAGTGGTCCAGCCAGATTCCTTGGTGTTTGAAATGATGGGAGAAGAGATACATGTGCGGCAGCCATTACTGCTGGAATGCAGAGTGAGCCACCTGTCATTGGTGAAATTCCTGTGCCAGAGTATGAGGAGCTGGTACACCTAACTAGGGAACAGAAACAAAACTTGCTAGCTTTTCTACAGGAACCCAGAGAAGATTTTTCATGGAATTAGCAATATTTGGATGCAGTCTTGCATCATATACCTACTGGTGACGCCAAGCCCAACAAGCAACGCCACAAACGGGTGTCTCCACAGGTATACCTGGAGATCAAAAAGTATGTCCAGGATCTGGTTGCTCAAAACATCCTGCATAAAAGCTACAGTACTTGGATATCTCCAGCAGTTATCGTTAGAAAGAAGGCAGTCTTAGATTCTGTTGTGACTATAGTAAACTTAACAGCGTAACCTATAAGGACGATTATCATTTACCCCGTGTTGAAGATTCTATAGAGGCGATGGGAAACGCAAAGTTATTTTCCACATTAGACCTAACATCAAACTATTTCCAGGTAGCCATCGATCCACAGGATCAAGCCAAAACTGCGTACGAACCGCATTTGGCTTATGTGAGTGGACCCGTAGGCTATTTGGATTATGCAATGCTCCTGCAATTTTTCAATGATGGAGACAGTGTTGCGAGATCTGTTTGATATATTCCTGATTTATGTAGATGACATACTGGTGTTCTCATCTGACTTTGAATCACACCTTGAGAAGCTGCACTTACTGTTGTCTTGGATCAAGGGAAATTACCTCAAACTGAAGCCAAGCAAGCGTTACCTCCTGCGGACTGAAGTGCAGTTCCTAGGGCATATTGTTTCTGTAGAAGGTGTCAGGGTGGATAAGGAAAAGATTAGGGTACTACAAGACTGGCCCAAAACACATTGCCCTAAAGATGTACGCAGGGTATTAGGATTTATGCGCTATTATCGAAGATTTGTCTACAAGTTTTCACAAATTGCTATTCCCTTACACAAACTTGTGGGAAATCCACGCAAGAGAGTAAAGGTTCCACCTTTCATCTGGAATAATGAATGCCAGAAAGCTTTCAATGACCTCTGTCTGCACCTGTTTTAGCGTATCATGACTTTTCACAGCTATTTATTTTAACCACTGACGCCAGTTTCAGTGGACTTGGGATCCATTTTGTCAGCAGAAGGAAGGGTTCTAAAGTACTTGGAAATGCTGAACTATGTGCCACATAACAACGGTGGGTTACCCAACTGGCAGAGTTCAATTTTGAGAACCCGTACAAGCGTGGCAAAACTCATGTAAACTCGGACGTCCTATCCAGGCTTCCTAACCACAGCGAGCAAGAAATTGTGGACCCAGAAAAAGATTTTTTTTACCATATAGCCTAAGGAGGTTCAGGCTTGTCTGTGGCCCCAGGAAGTATACCAAAAAGGAATGTTTCCAGCTCCAATCATCACGACTTGAGGGTTACTCTATGGAGATGTTGAGAGAGTTAGAATGAGCTGATTCTGACATAGTTCCTTTTCTTACAGCTTTAGAGTGTCAGAGGAGACCATGACGGGAGGAGATTGACCAGTTCACACGGATAGAAAGGAAAATGTACAATCAATGGGAAAGACTGAAGCTAAAGCGAGGGGTGAGGTATTGGCTAGTTGTTCACCCCAGAGATGGTGAGAAAATCATGCAATTGGTTGTGCCAAGTTACTTGTAAGAAGCTGTGTTGGAGTCATGCCATGATCATGGAGGTCATTTTACCGAGAAAGGAACATCGGAGAAGAGGTTATTATTGGGCTAGAATAACCCTAGATGTGCAGCATTGGGTAGAAAGAACAGTTCCCTAAGAACAGAGCATTCTTACTTGTAAAAATGTTGCTGCACCACTAGAAGTTCTTGCCATGGACTAAACCATGTTGGAACCTACCTCTGATGGTTATGAGAATGTTTAAGTTTTAACAGATATGATTACTCGGTTTACTGTTGCTGTTCCCACCCGGCGCCAGACGGCCAAAACAACAGCTCAGGCACTGATTAAAATTTGGTTTGCTTTTTATGGGTGTCCAGTACGCCTTCACTCCAACAAAGGGAGAAATTTTGAGGCAAGCATTATTAAAGAACGTTGCAAGCTCTCTCGGATCTCCAAAAGCAGGACCACACCTTATCATCCCTAAGGCAATGCACGACATGCTCGGTGCTGAAGGTTCTATAGACATTGTCATCTCAAATATATTACAAATGTCATGGACTTTCTATGTTTTGTTCTTATGATATTATATATTATCAGGACTCTACACTGAATGAAATTTAATCCAATTTCTCTATCTTTGCCTAGAGATAACGATCAATGCACTCAGGAAACAAAAGGCTAATCAAACTCGTCTCCGTGATTTAATTAACGCGTCTCGTGAGAGAGAGGTAGTTTAGCATAGGAGTCTGAAAAGAGAGAAAAATAACAAAGATTTACAGATTTAAGACAAATATCAGATCATATTGATTTAATACCACTATGAGTACAAGATGCAAATGTTTTTATTTTTAAATTGCCTAAGTATAAAATAACCCAGGTAATAAATTCCTAAGAGATGTTTGCAATGTCTAACAAAAGTCGCAACCCGACATGTTTGCTGTCTAAAAAAAAGTAATTTCTTATGGTTAAAATAACAGGAGCTCAGAATAGAATTTGAATTATTTAACAAAAGTTATGCACGTTTTAAAAGTTTCCCCTTTCCAGATTATGATAATGAACTAATAAGACAAAAGAAAGGGGGGAGCAATCTTTCAAGATTTCAAGCCCATTCGCTACAAAGTAGCCAATCGGAGCATGCAGCGGGAAATTCAACTAATCTCTGTTTGAAAAGTATAAAAAACCCCTGCTTTAGCCCCTGCTCCTTGCCCCAGACCTACGCTAGCCAACCAACCACCCAACGCTATCCCTCTGCGATAGTCCCTGCTCTATTCCTCTGCGATAGCCCCCTTCGCTATCCCCAGACCTGCGCTATCCCTGCTCGCTCTGACTAAGAAACTACAAGACTGCACCTGGAGCCCTCAGCTCTCAGTATTTATCCATCAAGGTTGGGGGCCCTGACATTCGGAGAAGAAACACAAGGTACACTCTGAAAGTGACTGTTTTTCAGGTTAGGTAACCATACTCTTTAATATCTATTCAGGTATTGTGTGACCCATTGTTGTGTGAGTATGTACTAGTATTTCTTTGGTAAATTGTTGTTTTAAAGCTCATTGTTGTTTTAAATTCTCATTGTAATGCTTTTAACGTGACATTAATTGTGTAACTGTTTTGTGTGATTATCAAACTTATTTTGGTTGCATGCTTAATAAATACCATCTTTCTAAGAAGAGATTCCCAGTACTGAATCATTCGCTCATGTTGAACAAACGATTTATGAACTTTGTGAACAGTCTGGAATGTGGTCTATTTCTGACTTGTTGTAACGTGTGAATCCGCCATTGTTTTCAGAGAGCGATATTAAAAACGGGATTGTACATTATAATAGGACACTGTTTATTGTATAGGTCCCACCGAGAGCTTGACAATCGAAGTTATCTCTTTATCTCCTACAGTTTTTGGAGGTCGTTTTAATGTATTGCTTTTAAGAATATAGTAACTGCCTACTATACTACCCACAGTGCCTTGCCACTGGAAAAAAAGAAAAAAAATGGAAAGTATACTTGCCTGAGTTAGTGATGGCATATAACAGTTATGTTCCCAATTCCACAGGCTATCCGCCTTTCTATTTTTTGTTTGGGAGGGATTCGGAGCTTCCTTTAGAATTTCTGGCTGACGGAGGAACAAGTGACACTGATGCAATTTGGACGACTGGGTGCAAGAACACCATCACCGCCTCAAGCTGAACAGAGAAAACATCCCTGTCCACAGTAAGAGGACATACGACAGGAAGTCAAAGGAGCCTCAGATTCGTCCTAGTGATATAGTGTTGATATGTTACCATAAGCCCAGTGGTCGCAATAAAATTCAGGATAGGGGGGGAAGCTACACCACACATTGTGGTTCACCAGAACAGCCGTGAACTACCAGTCTACACTATTAGGCCAGAAACAGGAGGAAAGGATCGAGTAGTTCACAGAAACCATCTGAAACCCTGTTCTTCACCAACCGCAATCAAGATTAGAACGAGAAGAGATCACAACTAAATCCAGATGAGGGAGGAGAGATTCCTTATGGATAGCAGTAGCTTTAACAAGCAACTTGGAGAGCTCAAATGTAGAGTGAGGTTTTGGAGGAAGACTCTGTAGAACCAGAAATCATCCAGGAATGATAACCATCAGAACAAGTTGATGATTTCCATATACTTCGTTTTGATCTTATTTTCGGCGGGAGAACATGATAATCTGCACAATCAGTGCCAATCTTGGGGTGGGACAAGAAAAGAGAAAAGAATCAAGATGGATAACTAGCGCTTGTATGTGCAAATACATAAAGCTCAAATAACTGAAAGTTTCTTGAGAACGCGGTAGTCAGTAATTTCGAGTGTGAAAAAAGGCCAGTTGGAGACTCAACAGCAGTTAAGCCAGAAGACGAACGGGAGCTGTGTAGTGTGGCCAAGCTGTATATTTGAGACGGCAGCGGTTGGGATCAATAAGCTACTAACCAAACGAGCAATATGAGCTGAATGACCTCTTCTAGTTTGTAAACTCTATTATTATTATTATTATTTGTTTATTTAGCAGACGCCTTTATCCAAGGCGACTTACAGAGACTAGGGTGTGTGAACTATGCATCACCTGCAGAGTCACTTACAACTACGTCTCACCCGAAAGACGGAGCACAAGGAGGTTAAGTGACTTGCTCAGGGTCACACAATGAGTCAGTGGCTGAGGTGGGTTTTGAACCGGGCACCTTCTGGTTACAAGCCCTTTTCTTTAACCACTGGACCACACAGCCTCCTATGTTCTTAAATCAATAAACACCCTTACACCTGGAGATGATTGTCTGTTTTATATTCGCACTGCACTGCACTCACTTGAATTCGCTCACCACTTTGCCAGATAATGATACTTATTAGTTTTAGTGTGCATTTTTTTAAAAAATTTAGTTTGTATTATTATTGTGCTGTAAGCCTAGCCTACACGCCTGTGTTCTGATATCTACAGGGCTGCTTTTAGTGGATTTAACTGTTGTTATTATTAACAATGGTAGATCTAATTCAGTTTTTAAATACAAATTCATACTTCTGCTTGTTCATTTTCCAACGTTTTACATACCGTATCCTTTTTAACCAGTGAATATAAAAAGAGCATAATATTACTTTAGCTTTATACTTTAGGGTGTATAAAACAGTGTAATGTTGTATAAAACATAAATGTTACTTAGTTCCCACTGACACACAACTTTTTAACAAAGCTGCTGGAATGTTTAAATTGTTACTACGAGGGTGTGTTAGCGGCTTCTCAATGACCGCATAAAGCATGTGAAGCGAGTGATCTAATATAAACGGCGGTCTCAAATAATCGCCGGTCTCCAATACGCGCAGGGTCTGCAGGCAAATATTGTAAATAAATGCCCGAGGCATTTAATTGAAGTTTTACGATATAGTGCTTTTAAAAGCTTTTTTTAAACGATTGATTAAATTTCATTTTTTGATAATAAAGTAACATTTAAAAGTTTTAAAAAAAAAAAAGTAACATGTTCAGCAATGGAAATTGCTTTCTTCAGCTTGATGTTTAACGCACCAATAGCAAACACTAACAGACAAACACATTTTTCAATATTCATTTTCTGATATTGAAAGAAATACATTGAAGCTAATGTGTTAGTTACAATAAGGTAAAACTATACTTTGAATTCTGTATATGGTTCCCTCAATTCACATAAGTAAAGCATAGTAATAACCTTAACTGAAATCTGTAATCGTTGTGTTTCCTTATAAATATTACTCTGTTTCCTTATTAAAAAGCAGACAGCATGCATGTGTCGTCTTTCTTAACAAAATAATGCTACACATTTCACAACACATTTTGAGTTACTCACGTTCCCATTAATTGTACATTGAAAGAGTGTAAAATAGCTCTGCAAGGGAGCATGAATTCAAGATTAATATATAATGCTATATAAGGAGAATTAATCTTGCATTCGTGTTTGTCAATTTCAGATGTACGAAAGTATATATGATTATTTTTAGTGGCATTACAACAGATGTACAAATCTGGAACAGGGCGAGGAGCCCCGTACATGTACTTGTTTATTTATTTTAGCACAGGATCTCCCCTCTGCCCGTGTCTTATTTGTATTTGTGTGTTATGATTTAGTTATGTATATAGTTGACGGCGTAGCCGTGCGTTGTTTTGTTTTTGTTTATTTAAACGTGTTCTGGCAG
This sequence comes from Acipenser oxyrinchus oxyrinchus, assembly GCA_030684275.1. Lineage (NCBI taxonomy): Eukaryota > Metazoa > Chordata > Actinopteri > Acipenseriformes > Acipenseridae > Acipenser > Acipenser oxyrinchus. The sequence continues at coordinate 34,738,203 of CM060255.1, forward strand.
AGAAGAGGTTGAGTACTCGTCCTCTCTGCCAGGAATAATTAAATACCTTGTGCAGAAGGTGGCCATCAATTAAGTGATTAATTTGTTGCTAATAATTTGATGCTAATAATCCTGCAGCTGTCTGCACTCCGGGTGGTGGGTGTTTGAGTGGAGGAACGGGAACCAGGAGAGAGAGAGAAATTTAAAGTAGGAAAGATTCTAGGAACAGTGACAGCAACTGCCCAGCCTGACCTAGGACTGTATTATTATTTGTGTTCGAGATAATTTTGTTTCAACTTTTATTTTTCTGTGAGGAGTGTTTTGAATTAAACCTTTTATTTTATTTTTGTACTACTTAAATAAACGCAGCTTGCTGCGCCTTTGCACTGCAGTACCTGGTGTCAGTATTTTTTTTCCTTCCTACACTCTGGCCTGACGTCACCAAACATTTTAATTGATTTATGACCATAAGCTCCGACCCTATTGGTTGATTTATGACATGAAGCCCCGCCAGAGTCATTTATGTCACTCAAGCCACGCCCCTTTTCCCAAGTTTTAGAGTGATTTATGGCCCTTAAGCCTCGCTCCTTTTCCCCACGCTTTTGAGTGATTTATGACCCTCCCTTTTTTCTAACATTAACCGGATATCCGTCAAAACAGTTCTCCCCTAAAAATGGCGCCTGTTGTGCCCTAGCAAAGAAAAAGACAGAAAGAATGTTTTGTGTGTGTTCAAGACCATCCTAACAATAACCAGGGAATTGACAAACAGAGAGTCCCTAAACAAGAGTTTCATAAGCAGTATTTTATGCACATACACTATTAGCCCATAATGGTATGATGAAAATGTACTGGGCCCCTACATTTCTGCGGTTTTCCAAGTCGTGGTAGGTATCGGTTTTTTTCCATAATACAAATGGTTCAATATAATGGTTGATTTTAATATTACAATATACTCTAAAAAACTATTTAAAGTTGTTTTTGAATCTAATAAATGTTAGCACAGGTTCGAATTGTTAAGATTGTAGGGTTTTTAGGAGCATACCCATAATGTACCTGGATCTGCATAATGGATTCTATTAATATTACAGAGAACTCTAAAACATATATATTTAATGTTATTTTTAGAGGCTAAAAATGTTACCTCTACATTCTTTGGACTACTAGGATTATTTTAAGACCAAATAAGACGTAATTAAGAATGAGTCATCTTTTTATGTTAAAACTGATTGTATGCTGTAGGCTTCATATATGATAAACTGTTCCCCATACTGACATCTGTAGCTTGATTATTAATATTGTAGCATTTAACTTTAAAAAAGTAATTTTAGACGTTGATAAAGGTAAGCACTACATTCTTTGGGTTAATACGATTATTTTAAGACCAAATAAGACGTGGTTAGGAATAAGGATAATCTTTTCTGTAGAACAAAGATGTTAGGAGTTAGTCTGGCATCACTGAAAAACAGAAAATATAGATAGGATAGATTGACTTAAAATAAATAAAGAAAGAATGAATACAGGTAACCTATAGTAAACTATACTGAAAGATTGCCTTTTAAAAACAAATGAACATCAACTGAAAACAATCACAAAATAAAGAAAACACAAAAACTTTAAATTACCTATGGCGTTTCAAAGAGTCCTCCGATTGGAAGTGTACACCCCGTTACTGAACGACCAAGTGGAGCTACCTAGAGCGTGCGTGGGGTGTCAAAAAAGTTACATCGTGGTCATGGGTCAGGCAGCATCAAAAGAAGTCCAGAGCAGTTGAATAGGGGTGCCGACACAGCTTTGAACTATTGAGGACGTTTCCTGTCTTTGTAAAGCAGGTTCATGAAACACCTTTGCTTAATTTACATGTAAAGATCTCGAACAAACCCTCCGGCTGTTTTATTTTTGATCCCCACGCACGCCCTAGGTATCTCCACTCATTCAGTAATGGGGGTGTACACTTTCAATCGGAGGACTCTTTGAAACGCCATAGGTGATTTAATGTTTTGTGTTTTCTTTATTTTGTGTTTGTTTTCAGTTGATGTTCATTTGTTTTTAAAAGGCGATCTTTCAGTAAAGTTTAGTGTAGGTAACTTGTATTCATTCTTTCTTTATTTTAATTGTCAATCTATCCTATCTATATATATTTTCTGTTTTTCAGTGATGCTAGAGATTAACTCCTCGGACATAAAGTAATATGAATGCAATATTCTATTACTACCCAGCCGTATTGTAATTTTTAAATTAAAATGGTGTTTGTTTAAATTATTGATTGTTGTTACTGGCTTGTAACTTTGTAACTTTTAATTAGACACGCGATCTGTGTACTATGTTTAATACGTTCATATAAAAGCCTTAAGAGGGCTGGTATAGCTATAGTTTACATTTTTGGTCATTTCTAACTCCGGGGACAAATTTTCTAACTTCTTTTGCTCAAAAACTCTTACATACTTTTGTCAACAAACCTTACAATTCTGCAAATGTCACAATAACTTACGACAGCCCTCATTATGTGGCTGGCAGTAAGAATAGTTTTGACACTATCTTTGCAGCTTAAGACGGATCAAAACAGTCTTGTTACATTTTGTTTTGGGAAGGTCTTTCTTTTCAGAAGGTATTTTTCCAGAAAGAGCACTTCACATAAAAATCAAATCAGGAACAGCAATGGAGGGAACAGAATGCATAACAGTAAGATGTATAAAAAGTAAGAAATGAAATCACGAGAAAATGAAGGTGATATAAAACCTTCAACACAGTTTTTCAATATGTTGGTCAAAAACAGCAAAGCAGCACAATTTTGTATTCCAAAATCCATGCAATGTTTGAACTGCTCGTGTGTCAGAGACTGGAAGTCCTATAACATTTCCACAGGTGTTGAGACAAGATGAAAGTGGAATTGTAGATGAAATCTATGGACAATCATGGTTGGATCCCTGCAGGTGAGTGCTCGGAGTCCTGTGGCTCTCTTCCAGTGAGACTCCATCATCGTACACAATATTTGTGTACACAAATATTTTAGGCATGTTTCGATTTACTTTTTACATTTTGTGATTACAAAATTATGTGATTACAATTGTGTTACCATATTTGGTACGTTGCCTTAATCACATATTTTTGTCACAATATTTTAAATCTATGAAGAAAAATATACATAAAAATGGAAAACTGATATGAAAAGTAATTACACACATTCCAAGTGCCATACTTTTGTCTCAAGCAGTACCTCTAAACACAAATGTATACAGTTACTATTATTGAGTTTAATGCAACATCTGTTCCATGCAAGCAAACGATCCTATTACTTCTTTGGACTGGGACTGAAGTTTGACACTGGATGAGGTATAAAATATTATATCATGTAACCTATTTTAAAATGTTCAACCTACAGTTAGACTGTGGTCTGAATCCTATGCAACCACATTAATAACACATCACTAAGTAACTGCACTGATATTTCACAATAAGTAATACTACCATCAATTCGTACAATAGTTACAGCACATGGATGTACCCAATATTAACACTTATGCAAAAAGGAAAATCAGGTTTACCTGGCAATTTCTCTGCCTTAAACAGTCAAAGTTGCATAGACTAGAATTGCAGAATGCCACGTATTATTAAACTACTAATAATAAATAAAAAACAAGGCCAAACAATACACAGATACTCTTCAAATATGTACAGAAAACATTAAAATCCCAATGCAATTATCTCAGAACCAACCAGGACTATATAAAAGGTTTTCAAAACAATCATTCAAATTGACAGTGACAAGCTCAAGGTGCAAGATTGGAGGCTAACTACAGCATGGCGCCCAATGCAAGCAATTCTCGACCAGATTTCTTGCTGTAAAATGTATTTCTTTGTGTACCCAGACGACACAAACAAGCAGTGGGCTGGTCTCTAACTGAGTGCTTAGTGTAAACCCCTCCCCAAAGGTGTCTGCTTAAAGACACACAAGATGTTGTTTTTAACAAGCCCAATTTGGCAACACTGCCGACCGGTAGCCAAACTGCACTCCCGAAGCCCCGTCCATGTTGCCTGTGTCCCCTGCCGCTGGTTCGCGTTCTCCAGGGTGAGGCACCAGGGTCAGGACCAACCCACCCACAAGAATCCACACTGGGAAAGATGGACATGAGGACAGGGGTTGGTGTTTCAGGTAGGTGGCCGATTGCGGCCAGGTGTGCTGTGCATATCAGGGGAGGTATGTGGCAGAGTGGAAACCCTGCCGGTGTAATAAGTGTGTGTGTGGGAATGTGGCTAGAGCCATAATGGAATCATTGAAGATTAATTTGGCTCCAGTCACAGGTGTATAAAAAGGGTGTTATAGTTGGTGTTAGTGTTATTAAGGTTGATGTTAGTGTTGGAGATGAGTGCTGTGCTGTAGGATCTTGGTATAGTCGTGTTCTTTTTGTTTAAACCATTTATTTTTGGCCACTGTGTTTGTCCTGTCTTTTTTGTTTGTTAATAAACATGCACAATAGTGCTTAAACCTGCAGCTCCTTCTGTCTGAGTCTCGCCATGAAGGAAACAAGCCTTGCCAGTGAAGCTATGCTGTCACAGTGATACATAGCAACAAGTGATAAAGACAGAAGCCAAATTGATTTCCTAGAATTTCCAGGTATTGGCACCCCAATTATTTTTCTTAATGAAGCATTGATATACTAACGTGTGTAAGTTATAAACACCCTCAAAGTCACAGAAAGAGCAGTCTTTCTTTCTGTGAGATTGCATCAGTCAGAAAACAGAGGAGCAAGAAAGTAGAAGTGAAAAACACCAACTTCTTTAACCAGTTAAACACACCAAATAATTCAATAAACTTGGAAGAAAACATAAAATTGGACTAAGGGACGTAATTAACCTGGATCTCTGAATAAAGGAAACATGTACAAAATCGATGAGTTAATAATGGACTAGTTGTCTGAAGGACATCTCAATGTGAAGTGGAGTTTTGTTATTGAAAAAGGCCTGAACAAAGGGACATCTTCTAAAGCCATCACCCTATTGGACCAGCTCTGCAAAATAAACGGAGTATTCGCCGTTAAACTAAAGAACAGAAAAGAGTTACAGAAATATACTGAGGGAATGGCATACATGTATAATTGCAGATAGCTTGATATTTGTGACATGCACAAGGGTGTACTCTATCTAGGACATTGTTTCTAGAACAAGGGCTGAAATAATATTCTAAGGGAGTGACAAGTATAGAGTGAGAATCATACAATGAGCTAAGAAACTGAGTAAAGGTGCTGGAACAAATGAAATGGGTGTTAAATTTCTGTACCATGGATTCTAATTTACAGAGATATATATATTAGCAGATAATTAAAGAATTACGATTTCACAATATTAAATCAGAACGTATATTTACACTGAAGCTGAGATATTATCTGAACATTATTGATTGCTGAAACTTAAATGTACTTTTTGATATTTTGATATTAATCTTTTCTACCATATTTATTTTCAAACTTAGTATTGATAAAATTCCTGAAAGATATAACGATGTTGTATAATTTAACACTCAATTGTTTGTCTTTACAATCTTGAACTCGAAGGAAGAAATTAATAATAGAGTGCAAATTAAATTATACCATTACACATATTAATAAATGGTATCCTTCATTTGAGTATTTAACACCAGTTCTTCCTACAAAATCACTCCCCTGTATCAAGACATTTTCAGCTCAAGCCCAACATTTGTATCTCCTTTAATCTAAGACACGAGAAAAAAGGTTGTACACATACACAAAACAGTATTCTGTGTAGGCTACCAGTGTAGTGTCAGAAAATTGTTTGTGCATGCATAAGCAGGCGCAGTGCACTGCGTACCACATTTTGACCAAACAAATAACACATCGTTACTTTCCCTATGTCGGAAAAATTCAAGTATGTACAGGAACTTATTTACTTGTAGATGTAAACATTACCATGCTATTAATAACAAAAGTGATATTAAGTGGGGTGGATATCATATGTATGTCTGAAAAATGTGATTGATATTAACCAGTGAAGTGATATTATCAGGATAGGAGCGTTTATCGGGACATTGCAACGTGGTACTAATTTGACCTATTTCTTACAGTGCAAAATCTATTTTTTTAAGGAATTAAACAATTGAAACAGTATGGATTTAGGAATCATACAAAATAACTGCAGGAAAGAGCAGAGAATTGCTCAGAGTTGTTACTTGCTACTTATTATTTATAATAATATAAATATAATATACAATTATTTTATTTCTCTGAAGATTTTGTATTTGTACTTGCTTAACTATAACTAATTACAGTCGCAGACAAAAGTATTGGCACTCTACGCTAATACCATACTTCAAGGTAACAGATTAAGGACACATTCAATAAACGTTAACCCATTTTTAATAAAACAAAAAGCAAAAAAGCAATTGCTAGTAATTTAAGAAATAGTTTACAGAGCGTTTAAAAGGGACCAAAACAAAGTACACAGAAAGAGTACTTGGAACTGCAAACACGTCAAAATGGAAGTTAGAAAGGCCAAGAGAGATAGAATTCAATATTGCTAAGGGGCTAAAACCAATTCCAAAATGTTTTTCCAATATTATAACAGCAAGAGAACATTCAAAGAGGAGGTTATAAATGGCAAAATCATAGATGAAGACAAAAAAAAGCAAATTGTGGCAGAGCAGGGCTCTTCCTTTGGAAATACTGGCAGGGATGGAGTTAAATTCTCCTCCCTACCCAGGTTGATTGCGTCAGGTGGGAGCAATCAACCAATTAATTATCCAATTAAATACTCAGCCACCTGGGATAAAAGGAGGCCTCAGCCTCCCATTTGGGGGAGAGTTCTGTGTGCGTGTGCATGCTGTTCTTTTTGTAAACCAGTGAAGGCATTGCCCAGCCTGGAAGCCGTCATTTTTTGTAAGTTTTGTTTTGTGTTTATTGTGTCTGTTTTAAAACCTTTTTGTTTGGCCCTCGTGCCGGTTTATTTTTGTATTTTTGAGTATTAAAAGCTTTATTTTTTTAACTTTTCACTGTCTCTGAGTCTCAACCTCTGTCATCCTGTCACAGAAATATATTAAATGATTACTTTTCACAGGTTTTTACAAAGGAGGACACGGACAACATGCCCCACATGTCGACCTGATCCTATCAAATTTTAAATAACTTTAGCATAACAGAGGCAGAAGTGTTAAAGGGACTAGGAGCTCTTAAAATAAACAAATCCCTGGGCGGATAAGATCCTCCCAATAGTACTCAAAGAAATGAAAGAAGTTATTTACAAACCGCTAACCAAGATCATGCAACAGTCTCTTGACACAGGGGTTGTACCGACAGACTGGAAAATAGCAAGCGTAATACCGATCCACAAAAGGGAGACAAAACCGAACCAGGTAACTACAGACCAATAAGCCTGACTTCTATTATATGTAAACTTATGGAAACTATAATAAGATCTAAAATGGAAAATGACCTATATGGGAACAATATCCTGGGAGACAGTCAGCATGGTTTTAGGAAAGGGAGATCGTGTCTAACTAACCTGCTTGACTTTTTGACGATGCAACATTGACAATGGATAATTGCAAAGCATACGGCATGGTTTATTTAGATTTCCAGAAAGCTTTTGATAAAGTCCCGCATAAAAGATTAATTCTCAAACTGAGCGCAGTAGGGATTCAAGGAAATGCATGCACATGGATTAGGAGTGGTTAACAGGTAGAAAACAGAAAGTACTGATTAAAGGAGAAACCTCAAAATGGGCGAGGTAACCAGTGGTGTACCACAGGAATCAGTATTAGGTCCTCTGCTATTCCTAATCTACATTAATGATTTAGATTCTGGTATACTAAGCAAACTTGTTAAATTTGCAGACGACACAAGAATAGGAGGAGTGGCAAACACTGTTACAGCAGCAAAGGTCATTCAAAATGATCTAGACAGCATTCAAAACTAGGCAGACACATGGCAAATGACATTTAATAGAGAAAAGTGTAAAGTATTGCATGCAGGCAATAAAAATGTGCATTATAAATATCATATGGGAGATACTGAAATTGAAGAAGGAACTATGAAAAAGACCTAGGAATTTATGTTGACTCAGAAATGTCTTCATCTAGACAATGTGGGAAGCTGTAAAAGGCCAACAAGATGCTCGGATATATTGTGAGAAGTGTTGAATTGAAATCAAGGAAGTAATGTTAAAACTTTACAATGCATTAGTAAGACCTCACCTAGAATATTGTGTTCAGTTCTGGTCACCTCGCTACAAAAGGATATTGCTGCTCTAGAAAGAGTGCAAAGAAGAGCAACCAGAATTATCCGGGTTTAAAAGGCATGTCATATGCAGACAGGCTAAAAGAATTGAATCTATTCAGTCTTGAACAAAGAAGACTACACGGCGATCTAATTCAAACATTCAAAATCCTAAAAGGTATTGACAATGTCGACCAGGGACTTTTTGACCTGAAAAATGAAACAAGGACCAGGGTCACAAATGGAGATTAGATAAAGGGCATTTAGAACACTTTTTTACATAGAGAATTGTGAGGGTCTGGAACCAACTCCCCAGTAATGTTGTTGAAGCTGACACCCTGGGATCCTTCAAGAAGCTGCTTGATGAGATTCTGGGATCAATAAGCTACTAACAACCAAACGAGCAAGATGGGCTGAATGGCCTCCTCTCGTTTGTAAACTTTCTTATGCTCTTATGTAGTCTTTATAATAAAAACAAACAATTTAATTTAAAGTATTCGTTCATGACAGTGTTTTATGGTCCTCCTTTTGCTTTTATTATGGCTTTCAGGCGTTCATGATAATACATCTTGGTGTTGAAATCTGGGCCTGCTCAGACAGACTGGATACCCAATGCTTGGCTACAATTTTTTCAGGTCAGTTTTACACAGTAAAACCTTTGTGACGCATACACTGCCCGTCAGATGGGAAAAAGCCCATGGGAAAGGAAGAGGCGTGTGACTGTCGTAGGAGATTCAAATGCCTAAGGGTACTATAACTTCTAGGATCATGACTAGTGTGGAGCAGTCCTATTCATTTACGCTGTATGAATATGGCACAAGTTGCTTAAAAACAAAACACATTTGGATAAACAGGGATTATGTGTAGCTATACAGGTTTTACAACAACAACAAAACACCCACCCAAGTACAGTTATTTGTATAGTTGATACAGTGCTGAAACACACCCATAAAACTAAAAGTGGTTTCCCAATGTCAACATCTTTTTATATATCATTGTGACAGGATGGCTAGGCGGTGACGACAGGTCACATGCAGGAAGGTAAACACACTGACACCAAATACTGCAGTTTAACATAAAGAGAGCGCGGCACCGTTTTTATGAAGCAAAAATAAATAAAACATTTAAACAAAAACACTGTGCTCACAGAGCAAAATAAAAGGTTCAAACGGAAACAAAATCACGAACACAAAAATATAAACTGAATAGGTCAGGCTGGGCTATCGCCTTCACTGTTCCTATCGTTTTAATTTTTAAGTTTCGTTTCTCTTCGTTCCTCGCTCTCTCTCCGCGCTCTCATACACCCACCACGAGCTGGAGAGCTGCAGGCTTTTTATACCATGGCGAGGGGTTTAACTAGCTAGCAATTATTCTATTACCCTCGGCTACAATCCGCACAAGTTTTTTTTAAATTACTGTGGATGGGGCTGCCCATCCACGCTACTAAACAAATACAATAACAAAACAAACACGGCTACGCCGTCACATTTATAAACAACAAAACAATAACAAAACACGCGGCGCTTCACCGTCATATAAATATAATAAATAAATCATAATAAACAAATACAAAATAACACAGGGGCGGAGGGGGGAAACCCAGTTCTAAAAATAAATAAACAAATCAATGTACAGGGCACCTCACCCTGTTACAATCATACTTAACTGTTTTTGTAGCTTGCAATGTTGGTCTAGGCATAAAATCATTACACATACTGCACTAGTTGGTGCAGTAAGTTGAACAAAAACAGAAGCACAGCTAGAAAATAGCTTAAAAATGTTCACTGTCAAACAATACTGTACTAAAGGCAGTCGCTAAAACATTAGTATATACAAAAGGGATTGAAGTTTCAGCATAGTAGGTTATAAAATGGATCGTTTTCTCTTGTGTAATATATATGTTATAATATGACTCACTATAAAGTGTTTTTTCCCCAAATTTAATCACAAACCCAAGTCACCACAAAGACTACAAACAATGGCAGAGCTCAAAACAGTCATACCTAGGCAATTTATATAAAAAGCAAAGAAACGCCACTGCTCAGAAAAAAACAACATTTATTCAAGTTTCTTCCATTTCAGCTAATTTGATTACTGTTTTCCTATATCCAATCACAGTATTACATAGGATACATTTTAAAGCCAAACAAGCAAAACATAACAAAGGTCCACACTATACTATTAATTACCTTTATACCATCTTCAGAGAGTCTACCAAGAACAAAAGATCACATTTAAATCCATGAAAATAAAAAGCTTAAGTTGGCCAGATCCCTATCGTCTGCCAAGTAACCACTTTAGGCCTTTGGTCGAAGCAAGGCATACGATTGACTCTATGAATTGAACACACTGGTCACTTCTTATTTCAGGCCACAGAGAAAACTAAAGGTTAAAGTAAACAAAAACCTACACAATGAATAGTAAAAATAAATCCATATCCTTTCAGAACCTTTACCATGACTCTAAAGACCACCTGTACAGAACAACGCAGAATCCTTGTTCTATATATCTTATCACTATCTGATAGTGCCCCCACATAAATGGTAAATTAAATCTACAGAAAGATGGACACATATGTCTGTATGTACCTATATAAAGCACTATTCTGAAAGCCTCCATAAGTTAATTCAGTCCTTTTGAAATGCCCTGTGATAAGATAGTAGATAAGTTAGCTCAAAATGCTTGAGAAAGAGAGCGAGAGAGAGAAATAAATAAATATGGGTCCATATTACCACACAATAAATGTCTCCAGTTAGTTTTTCTAGCTAAAAACTAACTAGCTAAAACTAACAAGATTATTATTTTATAAATTCTAATCTTTCTTACCTTCTAGTTTTGCTTGTGTAAACATGCTACATTCATAGTTATGTCTGCGCAGTTTACGCCATTATGCTTCTGAGAGAAATTTCTCCTACTGAAAGCAAAATACGACGATGTGTGCTTTACAGGCCTGTTAGTTCTAAATATGGCGCCTGTTGACATTAAGCAGCACAGGCAGTGATGATGTAGGTAGGAGTCTGATAAATACGTAGCCATGGTAACAGGATAGATAGATAGATAGATAGATAAGATAGATAGACAGACAGATAGATAGATAGATATTAAGAATGAATAAGTGGTTAACAAAGCAAAACAAATATTACATTCAGCTTTTTTTCAGCAGGATGTTTTCAAAAACGTTCAGTTCTCAGTGTGACTTTTCTCCTTTGAGGCAACAAAGTTGAGCATGTCGATGGCTGTAACAACTCCAAACACCATCTGTTTTTTGTCGGAAGATCCATCCGCAAGGTCTAGAAACAGAAAGGAAAGGAACCCAAGGTTAGAGAGAGCACTGCCTGGTGGGGGATCTGGAAACATCCTTCTGCTGCTTAAACACATACCAACCAAATCTGCTATCCTGAGTAAAGCTAAACAGAACACGTCCTGGGCTGTATTTTACATCTATTAGAACATAAGAAAGTTTACAAACGAGAGGAGGCCATTCAGCCCATCTCGGTTGTATTGAATTTTAGGTTATATAAAATTTCGATTAGCTTCAACATATTTGTTTAAATCTGGAATATGGCTTCAAACTTATGCATTCTGAATCTGCTGCTGATGAAGATAGTTTTTTTTTTGTTGTTCCTTGGTTCTAAGGAGACAAACTAAGTGTTTAACCCCTTAACCTCTTTAAATAAATGGTGTTCCTGGTTTCATAATACAAAAGGCATTTTATGCAATTTAAATACAATAATTAAGCTGCTGGCAGCAGACAAACAACACACACGAATAAAGCAGCAAGGCCCAGTCCTGTAAAAGCACGAGCTCCATCCCTGCAAACTGTGTGAAAGCAGGAGACAGAAAATACAAGGTCTTGCTTCTGCTGAAAGAGCGTTAGGTTTAAAAAAAAAAAAATTGTATTTATAAAAACATAAATAAATATGTTGATCGCAGTAAAAGTAAGGCTTTGGCAATCGGTTTTACGCTGATTAGACGGAGACCAGAACAAGCTTTCACTCAAGTAATTGTAGCAAACACATTTTGCACTTCCTTTAGCTACATAAAGGCCACACAGGCAGTGTTTAAAGAAAACCATGTTACAGAAAATCTATATTTTCATTCCAAATAGACATCTGGTACAACACTAGGTTAAAGAAAGTTCCCAGTTTCCTTACCTATCCTTCCAGGAAGACTGTTACTGATCATTCCCCCACCAGGGTCTTCTTGGTCAAAGCAACTGGCTGGTTATTGACAGGAATGAAGCCAGTGAAGGGTGGGGAAATTGTCAGGTGAAATAACCCAGGAAGTGCAAGACGTCTAAAAGCATGGCTTGCAGCAGAGATTTCTTTAACCTAGTATGGCACCACATATCATGTTTGAATGAAAATAAGTTTCTCTCAAAACTGCACATTTGAGGCCTAAATATGAATGGATGTTCTTGTGAAGTAAATGTATGAAACTATTTTGCTAGCTACAGTTACTTTAAGGAAATAGGTTGATGAGCAAGAGAAAACCCTGGTTGTTTTGTTTATTTAATTTATTGCATTTATATAGCGCTTTTTATACAGAAGTAGCACAAAGTACTGTACAGTACATAGCAGAAAAAAACAAACCACAATACATTTGTATAGCATGTCACACATACAACTGCCACAATCAGACCATTTAAATAACAGATTAAAATAACAGTATACACATAATAATAATACAAAAGAAGCAATTTTAAAGTTACATTAAAACCCACTAAGATAAGAAAGCCATTTTATAAAATTGCGTTTTTAGTCTTGACTTAAACTGTAACGGTCCCAGCTTCCCTGACAAAAGAAGGCAGAGCATTCAATAATTTAGGAGCTCTACAAGAAAAAGCCCTACCTCCCTTGTTGTTGCTTTTGTTGACCCTTGGAATTACCAGCAGTCCCGCATCTTGTGATCTCAGAGTGCGGTTTGGAAGATACAGGGTCAGTAACTCCTGCCAATAACTAGGTGCTAATCCATTCAGGGCCTTAACAGCAAAATCTTAAAATCAATTCTATACTGCACAGGGAGCCTGTATACAGACCAAAAACAGGGGTAATATGTTCACTTTTCCTGGGTTTAGTCAGAATTCTAGCAGCGGTATTCTGAACAAGCTGCAAGTGGGATACCACACGTTTTGGGACACCAGAAAAAGTGCATTACAATAATCAATTCTAGATGAAACAAAGGCATGCATTAGTCTCTCCGCATCAGATACAGAAATAATTGGTCTAAGTTTGGCTACATTCCTCAAATGGTAAAAAGATACTTTAGTAACTTCCCTAATATGAGTCTTAAATGATAGATCAGGATCAAAGATGACCCCCAAACTCTTTATTTCTAGTTTAAGTTTTGATGAGGGACTGCAAGGGTCCAGCTCATGTAATCCCACATTTCCTTTTAGTTGGCTCTGTGATCCCACGAGCATAATGTTTTATCTGAATTCAACATTAGAAAATTCTGTGACATCCAATGCAATGTCTGTAAGGCAAGGAGCTAATAACACCCAGCACACAGCATGGTGTCAATGGTACGGTGAACACGGCACGGTACGGTGTATGGCACTCGCAGTGCACATGGTACAATACCCAGGGCACGATACGGCGCACTACTGGTACGGTAACCTCTGGGAACAGAGAACATAAGAAAGTTTACAAACGAGAGGAGGCCATCCAGCCCATCTTGCTCGTTTGGTTGTTGGTAGCTTATTGATCCCAGAATCTCATCATGCAGCTTCTTGAAGGATCCCAGGGTGTCAGCTTCAACAACATTACTGGGGAGTTGGTTCCAGACACTCACAATTCTCTGTGTAAAAAAGTGCCTCCTATTTTCTGTTCTGAATGCCCCTTTATCTAATCTCCATTTGTGACTCCTGGTCCATGTTTCTTTTTTCAGGTCAAAAAAGTCCCCTGGGTCGACATTGTCTATACCTTTTAGGATTATGAATGTTTGAATCAGATCACCGCATAGTCTTCTTTGTTCAAGACTGAATAGCTTCAATTTTTTTAGCCTGTCTGCATACGACATGCTTTTTAAACCCGGGATAATTCTGGTTGCTCATCTTTGCACTCTTTCTAGAGCAGCAATATCCTTTTTGTAACGAGGTGACCAGAACTGAACACAATATTCTAGGTGAGGTCTAACTAATGCATTGTAAAGTTTTAACATTACTTCCCTTGATTTAAATTAAACACTTCTCACAATATATCCGAGCATCTTGTTGACCTTTTTATAGCTTCCCCACATTGTCTAGATGAAGACAATTCTGAGTCAACATAAACTCCTAGGTCTTTTTCATAGTTCCCTTCTTCAATTTCAGTATCTCCCATATGATATTTATAATGCACATTTTATTGCCTGCATGCAATACTTTACACTTTTCTCTATTAAATGTCATTTGCCATGTGTCTGCCCAATTCTGAATGCTGTCTAGATCATTTTGAATGACCTTTGCTGCTGCAACAGTGTTTGCCACTCCTCCTATTCCTGTGTCGTCTGCAAATTTAACAAGTTTGCTTAGTATACCAGAATCTAAATCATTAATGTAGATTAGGAATAGCAGAGGACCTAATACTGATCCCTGTGGTACACCACTGGTTACCTCGCTCCATTTTGAGGTTTCTCCTCTAATCAGTACTTTGCTTTCTACCTGTTAACCACTCCCTAATCCATGTGCATGCATTTCCTTGAATCCCTACTGCATTCAGTTTGAGAATTAATCTTTTATGCAGGACATTGTCAAAAGCTTTCTGGAAATCTAAATAAACCATTTGGTATGCTTTGCAATTATCCATTGTCAATGTTGCATCGTCAAAAAGTCAAGCAGGTTAGTTAGACACGATCTCCTGACTGTCTCCCAGGATATTGTTCCCATATAGGTAATTTTCCATTTTAGATTGTATTATAGTTTCCATAAGTTTACATATAATAGAAGGCAGGCTTATTGGTCTGTAGTTACCTGGTTCGGTTTTGTCTCCCTTTTCTGGATCGGTATTACGTTTGCAATTTTCCAGTCTATCGGTACAACCCCTGTGTCAAGAGACTGTTGCATGATCTTGGTTAGCTGTTTGTAAATAACTTCTTTCACTTCTTTGAGTACTATTGGGAGGATCTCATCCGGCCCAGGGGATTTGTTTATTTTAAGAGCTCCTAGTTCCTTTAACACTTCTGCCTCTGTTATGCTAAAGTTATTTAAAATTGGATAGGAACAGGTCGACATGTGGGGCATGTTGTCCGTGTCCTCCTTTGTAAAAACCTGTGAAAAGTAATCATTTAATATATTTGCTATTTTTTTTTCTTCATCTATGATTTTGCCATTTGTGTCTCTTAGACATTTAACCTCCTCTTTGAATGTTCTCTTGCTGTTATAATATTGGAAAAACATTTTGGAATTGATTTTAGCCCCCTTAGCAATATTGATTTCTATCTCTCTCTTGGCCTTTCTAACTTGTGTTTGCAGTTCCAAGTACTCTTTCTGTGTACTTTGTTTTTGGTCCTTTTTAAACGCTTTGTAAAGTGCCTTTTTTCGCTGTTTTTTTTTTTTTTTAAATTGATCTATTAAACCATTTTGGCCATTTTGTTTTAGATTTAAATTTGTCTACTTTTGGGATGTAATTGTTTTGCGCCTCTAGTACTACATTTTTAAAAAACAGCCATCCTTTTTCTGTGGATGTTTTCTCTATTTTACTCCAATCTACTTCTGTTAGTCTCTGTTTCATACCTTCATAGTTTGCTTTTCTAAAATTGTAAACCTTAGCTTTAGTCATTACTTTTGGGGTTTTAAAAATACTTCAAATGAGAGTTTGCCAATGGCTCTCTGACCTCTGTTTAGTTATTCTGTGACCTACAGTTACCAAAGAAGCAATATATAGGGATGCCCACCTGTGTTACTATTTCTGTGAAAAAAAACTGAAGAAATAGACACAGAGAAACAATTTCTCACATAAGACAGTAACAATTTAATTCCCATTAATAAAGTATAACTTTTAAACTTCAACCGGAGCTAGCAGCCTGAGAGAGTACTCAAGTAGCCGACTTAAGGTTGTTCGATCCGGGGAAGGGGCAACGGAGCCTCCGGCTTCACATGGACCACAAGACTGCTATGGGACTAATGGAAACCACGGCTGAGTGCACAACACATGTAAGTAGTAACTACTATAAGCACGTACAATAAATCAAAATAAAGTGTAATTACACAAGTGAAACAAAAAATCAGATAAGTAAATGTACTCATCTGTTCGTAGATCTCTCTCGCTTTCAGGTCGGTGAAAGGAACAACGATGACGATGTCTTTTTGCCCTTGGGGCGGGCTTGCCTGCGTCACAGGCACTACGTGCAGCTTTGATATACATCTTATTCAGGTTATCACAGTCTTTACTTTAAATACCCATTAGGTAATGGCTACATTTCGTATTTGAAAGAGAACTGGGCAGAAACATGGCAAAAGAAATTCAATTTACATGCACGTGAAAAATCGACTCTACAGATATAACTGTGTGACGTTGTCACGCAAATACATTGTGAAACAGCAAAACAACGTCCTTTGGACAGCACGACTTTAAGCGCAGGGTCAATCGCTTTGTCATGATAAAATAGCTGGAAAAACCCATGTAAACCGGAGCAGGAATCGTGCTTGAGTCTCACGAAATTTCATCAGTCAAGATCCTGTTTAACTGGTGGAATCTCACGTTATTCCTCAGCAAAGCCGTGCCAAACCACACACACATGCACACACAAGAACGCAAAAGACGCTGCAAATGTAAACCTCTCGTATAGCCTATTATTAATGTTTGTATAAATGCATGTTAAGCACAACTAACCAGACTTTTAGCTTATTATTATTATTATTATTATTAGTCGTCGTAGTCGTATTTTCTTTCTATAATTCTTTTAAGATGTCCCAGGAACAACAGAGCTCCACCTCTTCTTCCATCACACAGAACTGGAATGAATTGTTAGCATCAACTGGCATACTGTGCAATACGTAATGGATATAGTTAACAAACAACATAAATGTACCATATCGCTTTAAATAAAGACTTTTGTTTGAACGTTTATAATATTACAATACATCTATGTTTCATGATAATGTGTGTGTGTTAAGCGGGTTCTGCGCCTGGCACTTCTACCGCAGCTGCAGACCAGCAGTCACTGGCTTTTCGGAGCAGAGGCAGGGTATAGGGTCTGGCAGATGTGTACAGGAACATAAGGGTGCTCACCCTGGTACTCCGCCTATATAACTGCCAGTGCATGAAGCTGCTCAGGAACCTCGTATGTATTTTTACATATCCCCTGTTCTCAATCTTATATTCACATAGGCCTAAGGATCATACCGTTTTTTATTGTATTGTATTGTATTGTAACCCCCATGTTCCCACATTTTCTACATGCATTTATAGACTACTTTAAATAAAAACAACTTTTAGATGTTACGCATATCTATTTTTTAAGTAGTAAAACTTGTACTTCGTAGAAGTTATTTTTATATACTTTTATGTGTGTGTGTGTGTTTGTTGGAAAGGTAACGAGACACAAACAAGTAAAGCGTGATAATTCGGAATGTGCGCAACAAGTTAGTTCTTTTCTCTTGTTAATTTTTTAAATCTTCATGACAACGCATGAAGCTCTCCTCATGATATTCAGTCGTTCTTTTCCTAATTACTAGGCAGACACGGACATTTAAATATCCCTCCCTATATTACTATGAATTGAGTAATCTGCATTGGTAGGGCCAGCTTTTTTCCAAAATCAGAACAGCATGCAATGCATTTCCTGAAAAGTATGGCCAAAAACATTGTGAGGAAACTGTCATGACTTGTCCATGTAAACGCTGTCACTGTCAATAAATGTAAAGTGTTACATGCCGCTCACAATACCATGATACCAGACTCAAAAACCTTCACCCAGCATACATTATTAATATTAAGATGATATAAATATTTTTTCCAGCTAATTGTGTATTATGTATGTATCTGAACCCCTGACCAAAATCACGTAAACCCAGATATACAGTGCCTTGCGAAAGTATTCGCCCCTTGAACTTTGCGACCTTTTGCCACATTTCAGGCTTCAAACATAAAGATATGAAACTGTAATTTTTGTGAAGAATCAACAACAAGTGGGACACAATCATGAAGTGGAACGAAATTTATTGGATATTTCAAACTTTTTAACAAATAAAAAACTGAAAAATTGGGCGTGCAAAATTATTCAGCCCCTTAAGTTAATACTTTGTAGCGCCACCTTTTGCTGCGATTACAGCTGTAAGTCGCTTGGGGTATGTCTCTATCAGTTTTGCACATCGAGAGACTGAAATTTTTGCCCATTCCTCCTTGCAAAACAGCTCGAGCTCAGTGAGGTTGGATGGAGAGCATTTGTGAACAGCAGTTTTCAGTTCTTTCCACAGATTCTCGATTGGATTCAGGTCTGGACTTTGACTTGGCCATTCTAACACCTGGATATGTTTATTTGTGAACCATTCCATTGTAGATTTTGCTTTATGTTTTGGATCATTGTCTTGTTGGAAGACAAATCTCCGTCCCAGTCTCAGGTCTTTTGCAGACTCCATCAGGTTTTCTTCCAGAATGGTCCTGTATTTGGCTCCATCCATCTTCCCATCAATTTTAACCATCTTCCCTGTCCCTGCTGAAGAAAAGCAGGCCCAAACCATGATGCTGCCACCACCATGTTTGACAGTGGGGATGGTGTGTTCAGGGTGATGAGCTGTGTTGCTTTTACGCCAAACATAACGTTTTGCATTGTTGCCAAAAGTTCGATTTTGGTTTCATCTGACCAGAGCACCTTCTTCCACATGTTTGGTGTGTCTCCCAGGTGGCTTGTGGCAAACTGTAAACGACACTTTTATGGATATCTTTAAGAAATGGCTTTCTTCTTGCCACTCTTCCATAAAGGCCAGATTTGTGCAGTATACGACTGATTGTTGTCCTATGGACAGAGTCTCCCACCTCAGCTGTAGATCTCTGCAGTTCATCCAGAGTGATCATGGGCCTCTTGGCTGCATCTCTGATCAGTCTTCTCCTTGTATGAGCTGAAAGTTTAGAGGGACGGCCAGGTCTTGGTAGATTTGCAGTGGTCTGATACTCCTTCCATTTCAATATTATCGCTTGCACAGTGCTCCTTGGGATGTTTAAAGCTTGGGAAATCTTTTTGTATCCAAATCCGGCTTTAAACTTCTCCACAACAGTATCTCGGACCTGCCTGGTGTGTTCCTTGTTCTTCATGATGCTCTCTGCGCTTTAAACGGACCTCTGAGACTATCACAGTGCAGGTGCATTTATACGGAGACTTGATTACACACAGGTGGATTCTATTTATCATCATTAGTCATTTAGGTCAACATTGGATCATTCAGAGATCCTCACTGAACTTCTGGAGAGAGTTTGCTGCACTGAAAGTAAAGGGGCTGAATAATTTTGCACGCCCAATTTTTCAGTTTTTATTTGTTAAAAAGTTTGAAATATCCAATAAATTTCGTTCCACTTCATGATTGTGTCCCACTTGTTGTTGATTCTTCACAAAAATTACAGTTTCATATCTTTATGTTTGAAGCCTGAAATGTGGCAAAAGGTCGCAAAGTTCAAGGGGCCGAATACTTTCAAAGGCACTGTATTTATATTTGAGGCCCGAAACACTACACTACCCAATATTGAAACTGCTTGCCATAAAAACAACTCACTTGATCTATTTACAACTGCTAGAAGAAAAAAAAGTTTATTTATCAAACAGAGGCCTTTATTAATTTAACTGTAGTTGTAGTTTTGACACAGCATGTCCAGCTGCAGATAACCCCATTCTCCATTTTTGTGTTAGTTTTTACCGATTTCTACTGGAACAGAAATATAAACGTTCTCTCATTCATGTTTCATACTATCCTTTGAGACATACTGACTTGTCTTATCTGGTTTCTTTTGTTTACCTTCAATTATTTGAACTGCGGTGCATTTACAGCTAAAATATAAAATGGCTTTAAGTTATTTATATATAAGACAATACTGATAAATCGATCATGAGACTTTCCTGGATGACATCCTACAGGCTTCGTCGCCATTTTTTTTCAGCCTTTCGCCGACAAGATAGCCAGTCACATGACTTTTCTTGTGACACTTCATTGGTTGACTAACTATGATGTAATGTTGCTCTGACAAAATCAACTATCCTTTAATAAAGTTGCTTGCACGTCTCCCTTTCTACAGTTTTCTAGCAGGTGTCGGCTTCAGTCCCCTCAACCTAACCTAACAATTTACCTACCTGTCGACTGAATTTTTGGAAGGTAAATCTGTATTTAAAAATACAATATTCTGTGTTTGGAAAGAGCCAGGATGCTTTATAGTGCTATAGCAAGGCGATCAATAAGGAATACATTGTTATCATTTCTTTATCTGCATTAGCGCAGATATATTTGCAGACCTTTTGTTTAGCATATTCCATCTGCAGCATTGAAATAATTTCAGTGTATTTGCTTTACAGCCATATTGTTTGTGGTAAATAAAGCAAATTATAATAAATGTTGTTATAAGGCCAAATTTTTGTACAGTAGTTCAAAGTAACATTACAGTTAAAATGTTATGCTGTAGTTAATGCACACCCCTTAAGTTAGCATTACAGTGTGTACAGTACTTATTGAAAGTACTTCAAGGTAATGTTGCAATTTACTCACATAGGTCCCTATATTTGTACGTGACTAAATTGACTAAAGTTATGTTTTTTTAAGGCAGGTAAACAACTAAGGGCCTCATGCACTAAACAGTGGTAAATTTCCTGAAATACTGCGTGGTAAGAGAAACCCATACTGCGCGCAAAAAGGAAGGCGTGCCCGCTCTATTCACTAATATAATAATATACACGAATAAGGCAAGCTAAATGCTGCATGCAATGCACACTATTTTAGTACATGGGCACTCCAAAGGAAAGGTAGTCTGGCTCTCACTTTGTCAGAATGACAGCGATCAAGGAGGCAGCAGCCGGCATCAGCTACATCTTCAGTGGGTCTCCGTAGGATGAGGGAGGCGGCCCGGTGTTATGCCGATTTCTGTATCCCCATAGAATTCTGTATCCCCTTAGATTTGACGCCTGCGTAGATCAAGATCGCTATACGTGAACGCTTGATGTTTCTGAACAGTATTTATATGCAATAAAATTATTATATAATATAATTATTTTGGTCTTGTTTTCAATATTTGTTGCAAACTGCAGCAGAACTCAATGGCAGCACTTGATAACACAGCGGGACTCGGGCATAGGAATATCGCGCATCCACGTCCAGCTTTGAAAACTGCTGAGAATGTGAGGATACAGAATTCTGCGTAACACCGGGAATGTCTTGCTTTGAGACGGTCAAAGCGGAGAAACAGAAAATAAGTAACTGAAAACAAATATTTGTTTGTTCACTTTATCCCCTCTGGTTTATTTTGAAGGTACTCCAGTACTGAAACGTTGGCTCAATATAAATGTGTTTCTTTTAAAGGGATTGCAAGTATGTGGTTTAATTTCTTTTTTTCTTTTAAGAAACTTTAATCTTCCAGCTGCTTATCCGGCGATTGACGTGCTGCACAGGCTAGTCACAATGTGTGCAGAACTCACTTTTCCATGACAAAAATGCTAATGTTTTCAGGGCCAAAATAATTCAGTGTAAATTCATGTGTTAAAAGAGCACAACTGTCTCTTGGCCATTTCATAATGGAAAAAATACAGTACACCATGGGATTTTATACAGCACTGTCTATTCCTACAATGAGAAAGCAACACGTTTGGAATCGGACTAAAAGGAAATGATTATGTAATACAGTTCACGTGCAGTCATCTTTTGGTAAGTTTCATTTTCAGAATCATATCATTATGTACAGTATTACAACACCGTATGTTAAAATATTGCCCTTAATCAACAAAACCAACACCATACATCCTATGTAGACTGTATTTGCCATTTTATTTGTGGTGTTCGTGGAACACGGGCAATCGTTAACCTGGAAAAAATTAAATACAGTACCTGAAAGCAGATATATGTGGTTATCATGTTTCCCACACAACACTACTTGTGGTCTGCTATGAAAAAGACCTAGGAGTTTATGTTGTGAAGTGTTGAATTTAAATCAAGGGAAGTAATGTTAAAACTTTACAATGCATTAGTAAGACCTCACCTAGAATATTGTGTTCAGTTCTGGTCACCTCGTTACAAAAAGGATATTGCTGCTCTAGAAAGAGTGCAAAGAAGAGCAACCAGAATTATCCCGGGTTTAAAAGGCATGTCGTATGCAGACAGGCTAAAAGAATTGAATCTATTCAGTCTTGAACAAAGAAGACTACGCGGTGATCTGATTCAAACATTCAAAATCCTAAAAGGTATAGACAATGTTGACCCAGGGACTTCTTTGACCTGAAAAAAGAAACAAGGACCAGGGGTCACAAATGGAGATTAGATAAAGGGGCATTCAGAATAGAAAAATAGGAGGCACTTTTTTACACAGAGAATTGTGATGGTCTGGAACCAACTCCCCAGTAATGTTGTTGAAGCTGACAACCTGGGATCCTTCAAGAAGCTGCTTGATGAGATTCTGGGAACAATAAGCTACTAACAACCAAATGAGCAAGATGGGCGGAATGGCCTCCTCTCGTTTGTAAACTTTCTTATGTTCTTATGCTCTATTTGTATTGTGTTTTAGACAGACACCGTCTGGTTTCAATAAGCGGCAAACTTAACACGCGCTGAGACACTTAGGAAAGTTAGCACCTTTAAGTAAATATGGTTTTTATATCAAGTCCCTCCCTCGCGGTATTGGGGGGGATTACCATGATTAATTTCCATGGATTACCATGATTAATTGTATGTAAATGACTCGCACACAGTATCTTTTTCCACACGATTCATTTCGTGTGCAAAGTCATTTGCCGCTGGTTAGTGAATACAGCAGGTGTACAACGCATGCAGTAACAGGCTTACTGCGTGGTAAACTTGTTACCGCTGTTTAGCGCATGAGGCCCTAAGTGTTTAATTAGGGTTTTAAGCATCTAAATCACGTGCTGAATGTTTCTTGTTTTTTTTTTTCTTTCTGTACCTTGGAAATGTTGAAAAACACTTCCTTTTGGTCTTCCTTAGATTTAACTATTGTTAATTTAATTGGACCTTTCAGATCATTTAAGCACATGCTTGTCTAGGAAATGGCGCTTCACAGTACAGATTCCGATTTCTAACGTAGGTGCTTTACTTCTGCTGTCTCGGAAGCAGCCTGAAGTGCAACACTACTGCCTTGAGTTTCTTCACTTCAAGTGCTTTCTGTTACATTCTCTTTAGCAAACATGGTGTTTGCAGGATCTGATGCAAGGCAAATTGCATTTTCTGTGGTTTTTCCCCAAGTGAGATGGTCTTTCAGCAAGCCTATTTGTGATGGAAAGACAAGGGATTCATTGCTTTGTATTTTGCTGTGTTCCGAGGTGACAGCAGACACTTTTACTTTTGCTTCTGTTTCTTTATGATGGGTATTTCTTCCATGAGAGATGCATTCAAGGTTATATATGGCAAATCCACATTTGGTGTCTCAGAAGGATCCTCTTTCAGCTGCTCTCCAATGAGCTCCTTCACCCCATGCCTCCTCTCCATGCACTGTATATATGTGAATTATGGTCATTTTATTTGTGAACTCTTCCACTCATTGTCTTGCAACTCGAGCAGCAAGCTCATTTGTTGTTACAACAGCTTTCCTGTATTTGTCCTGCTCAGACAGCACTTTTCTTGTTTTGTGTGAAGCACATAAGGAAATTTCCCCTTCTATTGTCTGATAGCTCTTCTTCCAGCGATTGGCAACACCACCAGCTAGTTCCAGGGAAATGTTGTTGCTTTTTGTCAGTGACATTCTTGACAGTGCTGCAGCATATTCACCTTCAGAACAGTAAACCATCTTGTTCACCATATCCATGAGCTCTTGCTTCTCGTCTGATCTTGTATGCTTTTTATTTCCTTTTGTACGTAGCGAATACATGGAATCTGCATAAAACAATACTGCTGTCAGGAAAACAGTTGTGTAATGCAGCTAACTCGGTAAAGTCTTTGTCTATGATAAAGGTCTGTGGTTCCTGCTGTCCGGCAAATTCTTTAAAAGGTGCTCATTTGTAGATTCATGATTTCTCTGGACTCACTCCTTACGAATGCAAAAGAATCTACATGAATCACTTCTGGAAATGTATCATATAAAATTTTCATCGATTGTGTCTGCACAAGTAAAAATTGCAAGTCACCATTTTCATTTATGTGTAATGGACACCTTCCATCTTCATTTTCAAATAGTTTCTATGCATTAATAAGGTGATCTTCACCACTTTGTGGCAGATGCATACGTTTGCAACGAGCTTTCAGATTCTGCAGGTCTTTTAAAGTAAGATGTTTGCCTCTATGTTGCGCAATGAAGTTTAACAGGTGTGGATTTTTGGTTCTAATTTTATCACATCAGCAAGCTCTTCCATTTCTGATTTGCTGATGCACCTGTTTTGAGTATAAATTTGGATCAAGTTTTCATCTAGTGCAGGATTGTGTTCTAGTTCTGCATTGATAACGACCAAGCATTGGCATTTTGAGTGATAAACAAGTGTAAAGCTGCATGGACATTCACTCGCAAGAACAAATTAAAACATTGCATTCACGATCATAAGGATATTAGTGTTTTTCTGCAATATTGGTTAGACGACAGTTTACTTTTTAATGTTACAATATTTCAAGTCTTATTGTATTGTAATAGTTGCTTTGCCTTTTAAAGTTCAGTGCTATTTTTTTGGCATTATACAGCATTAATATTGCACATTACTAAATTCTTATGTAGCCTACACAGCATCCTTTCCTATATTTTACATGTAATACCATTTGTATTACTAAATGTGCAAGCAGTACTATATAGCCTATATATTTGACCAAATATTACAATTATTAATAAATCAATTAGGCACTGTACTCCTAATAGCTTACATATCAGGAATTATCATTATAGAATTTTTTTTTTTTTAATTAGCAAAAATGCTGCCGGACCAAGAGTAAAAAAGCGACTGGTGGGAAACCAGTGAGGCTCCGCTGCCCCGACGAGTCTGGAGCGACTGGTGGGAAACCAGTGAGGCTCCGCTGCCCCGACGAGTCTGGAGCGACTGGTGGGAAACCAGTGAGGCTCCGCTGCCCCAACGAGTCTGGAGCGACTGGTGGGAAACCAGTGAGGCTGCGCTGCCCCGACGAGTCTGGAGCGACTGGTGGGAAACCAGTGAGGCTCCGCTGCCCCGACGAGTCTGACGACTGGTGGGAAACCAGTGAGGCTGCGCTGCCCCGACGAGTCTGGAGCGACTGGTGGGAAACCAGTGAGGCTCCACTGCCCCGACGAGTCTGGAGCGACTGGTGGGAAACCAGTGAGGCACTCTGATTGACCAATCGGAATAGCTCTCCTTTCATAAAATAAACTAATAATGGAGCGCATAGCTGATACTGGACTGCCATTCTGTCTGCTTTATTAATAATAATAATAATAATAATAATAATAATAATAATAATAATAATAATAATAATACCAATATATAAACTTAAATGTGAGGGGCACAGAGACTGTAAAGCTTCCTTATCTTCATTACTCAAGTTGTTTCCTAATTTTGTATCTGCCGGTTCCGTCTAGTTAGATTTTTTTTATACTGTTATGGGGAGCTGTTCTTTCAGCACCACGAATCGGATTTTGGGAAAGTGATAATTAGTACAGTCTTGCTCTAGAAGCATTTATTTTCAAAATAGGTCAAACCCTGTAGTTTTGTCTTGGTCCGGCAGCCTTTTTTGCAAATTAAAAAAATAATGATGTAAGATTTAAGAATATCAGACCCCTTTTAATTCCCCTATACATGCAATTGTCTCTTGTCTGGCTTTACCCACTCCCACATAAGTTGAACATTTGAATTAGCAAAATGTATGTATTTTAAAACTCAAATCTCCCTCCGTTTCAAATTAGTTGAAAGTGAAAGTACATCAAATGCTTTTAAATGTAGACTACTATAAAACTCCTTTTCACTCACATAAACAAAAAAAAAAACTGTTTTAAGCTCTCAGCCATCGTTCAGGGACCTGGCCTCCACTACCATTACTAGCAGTACATTCATTCTTAAATTTTACACACCCTCACTATTTCATATCTCATAAAGAACAATATAATGAATACATTTTAATTATAATTATTCTATACTGTACCTTGTAACCTCGCATACTCCTTTTCCTCTTGGTTTTGGCGTGCCATGGTGAATACAGACAAACTTTATGTATGCAAAGTGTAATTTTTCAACATCACTTTTTGCCTTTTTTTTTAATTTTGCGCTTCAGCCGTTGTTGATTTATTGTGTTTTTTAAAATTATTATTAACGTTGTAATTATG